>CAJDSM010024089.1:6419-24759 GCA_903981925.1 Ostrea lurida | reverse complement strand
GAGAGAGAGAGAGAGAGAGAGAGCATATGGATACCCACTTACACTCCTCGAAACCATTTCTTCTTAAAGCATGTTTGTGTCCAACGTGCTTTTCTAAAATTATTGCTTTCGATGACAATGTAGAATTCTCGCCACGATGCCGCGCGGTCATTGATAATGATGAAATAATATAATGATAATAAGACATACAAAGTACAGAGGTGTTCAGTTACCTTAGATATGATATATAAATGGTATACTCTGCACTTTTGATAATTCTTCTAAACTTACCTTGAAATACAAAACACTCAGTGGAATTAAAACTGGAAGTAATGCGCTGGTGTACTGTTATCAGATGTATAGCGCCTTCATGAAGAATACAAAATTACGAATAAGGCAAATACAAAGCCCTGAATACACCAGAGGTGGGATTCCCGGTGGAATCAGGTGCCTAAGGGTAATAAGCATCCCTTGTTGACCGTTTATAAACTGTGTGAGCATTGTAATTAAGTAATGGGCAATCAAAATCAGCATACAAGTTTGAAACCTCTCAGAAAGTATTACATGTGTAGTTCGTATTTGCAAATTAGCTCATCGTACATGTAACGACCACAGAATTAGCGAAATGCTGACTTCCGACGAGACTGCTGAAAACCATTTAACGCCAATATCTTTGTTAGTAGCCCTGTCAGCTTTCATACGCGGAACATTCTTTATATACATCCAATGTGTCCAGTACAGTGCCAGATAGTACACAACTCTCGATCCCTTATGGCCGCATGAAAACTGGTTTCTGGATGATAATTCAAGTACTACGTATTCTATTCAAAGATTGAATATTGATTGAAGATTGGTATATAGATCCGTACAAAGAGGAGAAACTGGGGTCAGGTCAAAGATCAAGGTCATAGTGCGTGGAAATTAAAAAATGCAGCTGCAGGGACCTATGTTTCGGGACCATTGGTCTGAGATTGTGGAATGATTTACCGGCTGAAATAAGGCAATCTAAATCCGTAATTTTTTAAAGAACAAGCTGAAAACACAATTGTTTAGAGTGTTTTAATGTCTAATCTATTATTTTAGTGAACTTATAGATGTATGTACACATATATGAAATATTTTTTTTTTTAAATTTCTTTTTAAAGGTTTTTAAATGCACAACGCCATTCAATACATTCATGTGAATTTAGGCGTTTAATCAAATAAATCAGTTTCAGTTTCATATGTTTTACATATCATTTTGTAATAAATGCAATCCTATATGGAATAAAATTTGAGAGATGGGTAAACACGGATTCCTGGACACACCAGAGGTGGGACCAAGCGCCGAGGAGGGAGCACCCATCCCCACACCCACTGAAAGCCCGCTATCTCCATCAGGTAAACGGAGAAATCCGTAGTCAAAATCAGTGTATGAAGAACGGCTTAAAACATAGGTATGAAACATGTCAGACAGTATTTGACCCAATGACAGATTGTATTGGCATAAACTTGATCGTTAAATTGACTAGAGAGTTTGCGAAATGCATACTGTTGAATTCTCTGTAACGTCATCTTGTAAAGTGCCTCGATCGAAAGGTTGATCATACGTTATCAAATCAGTTGAAAGACATACTCAGTAAACCCCATATGTAGGTGAGAATGGAATGTTGGTTCATAAAGATGGGTAATTGACGATAGAAAAGCTGAAATACATTGAATTTGTACACAGGAATTGAAGAATATGCATTTTTGACAAATCATGTATTGTTATTTTAGTAAATATATGCCAGAGTGATAGGGAGAATAGAAAATGGTTCAATTATTTGATCGAGTGTATAATATCGTCAACTTTCCTTTTTTATGTAGTAATGTACCACTATCACCTGCTTATGGTGTGTATGTCTCCCAGTTGATTAGATACGCAAGAGCATGTCATGCGTATGAGGACTTTTTACAGCGAGGCCAACTACTAATTAAAAAGTTGATGTGGGAGGGTTATAACGATTCTCGTTTAAAGTCATCATTTCGCAAATTCTACGGTCGCTATAATGACCTTGTTTGCGATTACAAATTATCACTAAGTCATATGTTGACTGATTTCTTTCATACCCTTTGTTAGACTGTCATTTTCGTACTAGATTTGACAACGGGTAATCCCGTTTACCTTGTTTCGACTAAAGGCTCAGAGCGCGTGTGATCGGTTAGCAGAGGATGCTTACTCCGACTGGGCACCTGATCATGCCTTTGCTTTTGTCGGAGGTCCGTGTTGCCCTACACTCGACTTTGTATATGTGTTTTGGGGACTAGGATTACGTTTGACACATTGTTTTCTTCGCCAATTTATATTTCTAACATTGTTTTGATCATTTAAAATACACAAAATGTGATTCAAATCTACATTTAGTAACTTCATCAAATATTCAATACCTTTACTAAATGGTTTTTGACAAATTTGTGTCATACAAAAATATAACCTTAGATTATTTGAATAATTAATAGTACATTTTATATAAATGTTATCACAATTACTTTCCATGAAATATCATTCTGTCATTTACAATTTTTTAGTGTATTTCTGTGGACACTGGTAAAATAGTTTTAACATAAGGAGTAACTCTGCTTTAAAGGGGAATGGACACATTTTGAGCTAAAATTGTTCAGATTTTAGATTTTCATTTTTAATATTTACAATGCTCACTTAAAGTCTTTTGGATTTAAAACGATCTGACCATTAGTTTTCACATGAATTTTCTAACAGACAAATCCACAAACAAATAAATAAACGCCCTCCGATTTTATAAACTCCTTGGCGGTGGTACATGTAATAGATAATATATAGCTTGATATTGTGATATTGATATCGTCACGGTCCACGAGTCCGAAGGTTCATCAGTCCGAAGGCCTACTAGTCCGAAGGTTCATCAGCCCGAAGGCCCACGAGTCCGAAGGTTCAGTAGTCCGAAATTGGGTTGATATACGCAAGATTATGACAGGAAAACATAATATATACTAGTATCTAGATCCGAAGTCATTGTTATAAAGGTCGGTAATCATCAAATATAGAGGTATTCAAGTACATACAACGCCGTAACCAGGTAACTAAACACCCCTCCCATTTTCATTTTAAAATAAAATGCTAAATCTTTTGAGCTTCCGAGGAATTCGTTCCCTGGACTCCTACTATGGCAATTATTTTAACAGCTGGGGGTCTTGACTCCGCGGCTCTTCCAGTCCCTTGACTTTGTAAATAATAATAAATAACTTATTTGTTATTTTTGGCTTATAACTTAGTATGTTAGAGAACTCCGCAAAATAGTCCGAGCTAACAAGAACGATTTTAAAAAATAAGTTATAAGCCAAAATAACAAATAAGTTATTTCATTATTATCTTTTATTTAATATTTTATAAAATGAATCATATACGGTACCAATTTTGATGCACCAGATGCGCATTTCGACAAATTATGTCTCTTCAGTGATGCTCAAACCGAAATGTTGGAATTCCGAAACATGAAATTTAAACTATAATAAAAGTGAACAATGTAGTGTCAAAGACTGGAGCTAAATACTTTGAAGAATCAGAGCTATGCCCGAGGGAGATAATCCTTAATTTTGATATAAATTTCCAATTTTAGCTGTAATTCAATACATACCCGTATTTTTAGCAACTGGGCTATAGAGACCCTCGGGGACTAACAGTCCACCAGCAGAGGCCTCGACCCAGGGGTCATACTATAAATCATATACGGTACCAATTTTGATGCACCAGATGCGTATTTCGACAAATTATGTCTCTTCAGTGATGCTCAAACCGAAATGTTGGAACACTCACAAGAAGAGTTTTTCTATTCTTTGACAGTGTTTACAAGAATTTTGTAAAACGAGAGTTGACAAAAAAATGTAAGGGAGAGGAAAGGATCGACAACTCTGTGCAAGACAATGATGTCAGGGCCGAAACCAGGAATTTTCATTAGAAGGTGCACAATATTGAAGGCAAGGGGTCTGAGAGCTGCTATATGGTCAGACCCCCAGCTACATCAGTACATGGTCAAATACTTGACCTGGTAGGGGTCCAGAGAACGAAATCCCCGGAAGCTCAAAAGCATGTTATTGTAAAATGAAAATGGGGGGGGGGGGGGTGCACTTGCCCCCCCCTCTGGTTACGGCGTTGTATATGTACTTGAAGACCTTTATATTTGATAATTACCGTCCTTTATAACAATGACTTTGTATCTAGATACTAGTACATGTATATTTTTTCCTGTTACAAACTTGCGTACCGGTATATCACACCAATTTCGGACTACTGAACCTTCGGACTGATGGACCTTGCTGGCTAGCAAATCTCAGACCACCCATTTCTCACGGACCCTTCTGAAATATCTAGATATGAGAGCCCTAGAGGGCTAGTTAGTCAAGACTCTCATCATAAAGAAGTATTGTGTATTTACAGTTTTTAATTATGATAGTTTATCCTATTATAAATTATAGGTGAAAAATTTTTCTCTACTAAATTATAGTTTATGACGACAAAGATCAATTGCACATATATTGAAATGGATATGTTTTGTAATTTATCGACCATTCGGCCTCCTTAATCAAATTTCGGACTAGTGTACATTCGGACTCGTTGGCTTTCGGACTCGTAAACCTTCGGACTTGTGGGCTTTCGGACTCATGAACCTTCGGACTTGTGGGCTTTCGGACTAGTGAACCTTCGGACTTGTGGGCTTTCGGACTAGTGAACCTTCGGACTCGTGGGCGGACACCGTGATATCATATGGTGCGAAGTACATCTAAGTGTGACCTGTCGACAGGGGGATGTTTACTCATCCTAGACACATGATCCCACCTCTGGCATATCCAGGGGTCCGTGTTTGCCCAATTCTTATTTTGTATTCTATTAGGGATTTACGAGATTGATCACAGTTCATTATCTTCGCCTTTACATAAGTACTGTATGCGAAACCGAAGAAAAGCGTTCAGACTTCTCGAAACACGTTATACAGTGCTCTTCAAGAAGTATTCATTTCAAATTGAGCGGTTGATGGAAAGTTGAAACTTTGAGGCCCAACTATTTTAAAGAAAGCCCTGTATATTTGCTGTGAGCAGAAACATAGACTTCGTGTCTTTAAGGGTTATCCTAGGAATTTAGTGCACCATTTTTAAGATCAATTCTTTAATAATTAAATTGTAACTCTTCTGTTTATCAACAAATATTATGATCTTTTTTAGTCGGTGTATTACAACTTATTATAATGTATCATCATTATTTTAAATCTAATCTATATGTAAAAATATAGTCGTGCAATTGAATATGCACTCATATATGTTATATATTTCAATTCCGTTCTCATGTTAGCATCTGGGTAAGGGATGTATATCGGTGACTTATTGTATATGTGCCAAAATTCCGAATAAATCAAATCAAATCTATTACCTTCAGATTAAATAATTCATAATACAACACTTTTCGAGAATGATGACATCGATCCGCATCGCTGACTTTTGAGTCTTGCAGGGTTTTTGGATCCTGTCATTACTATTTTTACTGCGCTATATTTTATTGGGTCTTTGGAAATCTTAATTTATTTTAGAATGCTTTAATGAACAATGCAGTCATTTTTACTTTCGTTTTCATTAACTGGAATAATGTGACCTAAATAAATTATCTGTATATTTAGAGTGTATTAAAGCTTTGGGAAGTTGTTTGCGACAATAATATCGATGTTTAGTTAAAAGAAAAGAAAACCAAAAAAAAAAAAAAAAAAAAAAAAAAAAAAAGGAAGAAGGTTCCGGACACTAGGCTACTTTGTGTATATACACTGACTCTCCATGTTGTGATAGGCAGACGTAGGGATGATCCAGACTAACTTGGCTGGGGAAGATATGATCAATCTCTGAACATTTCCTTTACCTGTATAGCCCAATACATACCTCCTATTTATATGCTTATCTTATATTTATGCTTATCTTTGATATCAAATCGGTCAGGTTGTTATACAAACTTTATATAACAGGTGATTTTCAGACTTCCGTATTCTTACAGTTTTTGAAACTCGTCAGAAAATATGAATATAGAAGGTATTCACCCGACTGCAATATCATTTGCAGTGCTTGACAATACGTCTAACCTGCGTGTTTAATTTTATTTCATTTGTCGATGACACTTTACTTTCCCCTATATACTCTGAAAAAAATATGATTCCTTGTTTCTTGTATAGACTGTGCAAAAATTGCCAAGGTGGTTCATAAAAAAATATATTTATATCAGATCAATTATTTAGTGCTTTGTCTTTATTATTTAGTTTTTCAATAGAAAAAAGGTCGGTCAATGTCGAAGCCGATTTCCAGAAACGTAAAAATCTATATAGGACATGCTATTCCTGTATCACAACAAAAGAGGACTCTAAAAATAAAGGAGGACTTTCCATAGACTAGATAATAATTACTTAGATTATGTAACGAAGTGAAAATATCATTCAATCAGAAATTTGCACGTACCCACACCCGTTGCTATATAATGTACAGGTAAACATTTTGCGCGCATTTTGACGAATCTCAGCATACATGAAAGGTAGGCATGATTTAATCCTGGTTCTTTGTTTTAAATGCACACTGGTATTGTTATATATTAGTAATTGTCAGTTTCTCAATATTATTTATTTTTATTTCATACATATAGGTTAAAGCAAAAAAAAACAATATGCAGAATTCCAATACAATATTTTTTATTGTTCTTATCCTTGTGTTGCTGGCGATTTCTTCCACTGAAGCTAAAGAACAAGGTACGATTTTATTCATAAAAAGGCCCAAACGTTTTCTCTATATAACATTTGTCTAGAATTAACCTTTATTTTCGTTCAAAAAAGCTAAAATATATGACAGCTATATTTTCAGAGCTTGGTAGAGTCTAAAACGTTTTTTTTTTTGTTTTTGTTTTTGTTTTTTTGTTTTTTTTTAGAACCGCCTAAGTAGGTTACGTTTTGAGACTATAGCTAATTAATTACACCACCCCGCACGTTTTCACAAGAAATCAAATTTCATAAATCGGTTGTTGACGAAAGTAAACTCATCATTCGTTTTCTTCGCCTTTTCTACCTATTTTAATCTTTACTAAGCGCCTTTACAATGTGGATATCAATATTTAAACAAGCTCTCGTAATTATTGATCAATCTGGAATTTTATTAGATTCGATATAAAAAAAAGTATTCATTAGGTGCTCAACGAAGAAATTGTCATGAATATGCACTTATTGATATGTATTAGAAATGTTTCGATGTTTTCTTATTAAAATTCTTGTAAATCGTAAAATTAGTATTTCAGTATCAAGAAAAGGTGAAGATAACAAACAGTGATCAATCTCAATCATAGATAGAATACTAAATAAGATCTGGGCAAACACGGAATCCTGGATATAGCAGAGGTGGGATCAGGTATGTAGGAGGAGTAAACATCCCTTGTCGATAAGTCACACCCACCATCAGCCCATTTTCTAATGTAGGTAAACGGAGTAATCTGTAGTCAAAAGCAGTGTATAAAGAACAGCCTAACAATTGCTATGAAACACATCAGACAGGATTTTACCCAAAAAGCAAACTAGATCATTATATCGACCATAGAATTTGAGAAATGCTGACATTAAACGTGACTATTGAAACCCTTGAACATCAAATTGTTTGTCAGTAGTCTGTTTCGATTTAAAAAAAAACTGATCATGCACAACGCAAGCTCTTGCGTATCGAATAAGTTCAGAAACATAATTTAAACAAATGCAAGTGATGATAGAATGTTGCTACATAAATAATGGAAGTTGACGATGAACAAGCTGAAATCATCCTGTTTGTCATAAAGTTGATTTACGAGTTTGTCGTTATTGTCTAAATGTTCAATAAAATATCCAGTACGAAGCAGATGTGGAATATTCTGTGGTGTCTTTTATTTCGAGTTCATTTGGGATATATCGAATCGAAATATAAATGAAAATATTACTATTAGTAGACTTATCAAAGTGCCGAACCAAAGGCCAGAGACACCCCTCCCCCCTCCCATGTAGATGAATAGTTTCGTCATTATTTTCAATGTGATTTGATTTGGATTTCTGATGCAATCACCATCGCTAGAGTCGTTACTACATGTAGTCTCGTTCAACCAGACACTCAGTTGTCTACGCAAATCCCCGACGAACAGAGAGTCTGGTAAAGACTCGCGATAATAATTGTTACCGCTAGGGAGCGCTAATTCAGTTTCGGTTTGAATGCCCCTCACAAAACACAGTCAATTCCGAAAGATTTGATGTTAAATAGTTAATACTTCATTAGCAATACTACAGGAAAAATTACCAGTACAACAGAAAAACCGCGATCGCTGTCAACTGGAAATCATACTTTCACTTTGCCTTCCAAAGTAATTTTGGTAAAATTAAATACGCAACGGTTTTATCATATCCCGTATGTAGAACAGCTAATAAGTCCTTTCTTCTTCTATTATTTTATATTTCTAAACACTCTACTTGTAAATTCTCACACTTTCTTCTATAGTCGTTATTTTGGATTGCGGATCAGCCAATCACATTTCATAGAGGATTTATGAAAGCCTCGTTTTGACGTTACAAACGTTTTCGTGTATCTTTACCAGGGCTGCGTTGAAGATTGTAGCGGCTAGCCTAGCCGCTAGGCTAGAAATCTAGGTATCTTGAACGCACTGTATAAATTAACGCTTGTTTTCGCTACGCCAGGGCTAGCCTAGTATGTCGTTGAAAGATCGTAGCGCTATCGAGCCCTACGTAGCCGCTACGATCTTGAACGCAGCCCTGACTCTCGGTTTACGGAGATAGCCGAGCGTCTGGTTGCACGAGACTATACTACATGTGGCAATACATGATACAAAGTAAAGATTTAAAGAAAATCTTACAATAATGAGACTATGCTAATATTCTTTATTGTAACTGCACAATGCAAATGAAGTAATTAAAAATGATTTATCAATGAACAGTTCAGGAGTTACGAACTAATTTCCACTTCCTCTAAATTATCTATTGCCATGCATCTAATTTGCAGCTAGGCTCATATGTCACACACTGGTTGGAGGAGTAACGTATTTCCTTGCTGCCATTTCACCACCTGGCGTCAACTTGGTCGCCGGAACGGCGGGACAGGCCCTGGCTTCGAATTGGTGTGGATAAAATCAGTAGAAATTGCATTTAGAGGAACCTTTTCAAGGAGTTACTAAAACATTACTAGTTCAAACTACAGACACATTCTTGAATAAAGCTTTATTTTGCATCAACAATCTTTAACAATAAAGATAACATATTAACTTGCACTACCTTGTTCTAAATTTTCAGTCATCCAGGAACATAGAGGAAGCTTGTAGTTCATCGTGAATTGGTTAATTAGAAATAATACTTTTTTCCTTATTTGTACATTGCGCCAAAATAAAAAAAAAATCTTTTTTTTTCCAAAAACCTACCCCGACTAGTACGAAGAGAGAAAGGTTGCCAACTTCGTCTACAAGGCGAAAATTAAGCAATTCCCAGGGTATTTCGTTGAAATGTATTTACAATATACACCGACTAGTAAAATCAACGATCTCCATGCACGCGTAGCCTGAATATTTCCGCCGCTGAACATACCCATGTTACGTAAATTAAACTCCATTCTAAGTGTAAAACGAAATTATTTTCGTCGGTATATAATCACTTTTAGAACTCGTCCAACTTCGATCAACGGAAGAAGAAAAATCACGCCACTTACAACTAGAAGGATAACTCTCAAGGTATGCAGAAAAGTTCCGAATGTAAATGGGAACAATGAATACGTACATATGTAAGAGGCTTATGAAATAGTTTATTTTGGCGCAATGTACAAATAAGAAAAAAAATGTTATTTTTAATTATTAATAACCAATTCACGATGAACTACAAGTTTCCTCTATGTTCCTGGATGATTGAAAATTTAGAACAAGGTAGTACAAGTGACTAAGTTGATTTAGAGGACATAAAAAAGAATACTGAGCAACTTAAAAGCAATGTGCAGTGCTCCAATTGGAAATGTGATTAAAAATCATTCAAAAGTATAATAAAATCAGGTGGGTGCAAAGGAAACTGGTCCAAATCAATTATTCAGAAGATGGCCTTAGAACGAAACCCAAATGGCAGAAAATGGAAAAAAGACATTGTTTGTTGTTTTTGACATTGTATTGTAGAAGACCACGTGGTTATAGTGAAATGAGGAACAGTAATTTTCTGATATTACCCTCACAGAACTTATTGCGGAAATATAAGAACACTGTACGTTAACACCTACGATTAGCAACATTTAACATCAGTTTGGCTTCATTGTATAATGTAAAAATAAAGTTCAAGGTGTAACATCCATTTGGTTTTATCATATATAGCAATATGACGATTTCGAAGGTTTAACATTAGTTTTACTTATTGTATATAGATAGGAGATTTTATGTTGCAAAAATACGGGATACATAATGTATTTAAGTGTGAAATATCGATATACATGTACATACAAAAAGGCGAAGTTAACATCGTGTCAAACGTAATCATAATCCAAAAAACATATACAAAATCGAGTGAAGGGCAACACGGACCTCCGACAAAAGCGAAGGTAGGATCAGGTGCCATGGAGGAGTAAGCATACGTTTTCATGTTATACACGCCGGGCGATGCCTATAGCTAATTCTTTGGAAGTAATGAATAGATAACAGATATAATTAAAGATATAAATCATGCTTTATAAGCAAGATTAGTTACAAGCTTCTTGCACCAACATTTATTGAATTTTCTGAGTTTGATGTAATACTTTAAAAAAAATCAAAGCGAGCTCATGGGATAAAGTCATAATTATTCACTGTGATTACACTTCACGTAGGTGGTTTTAGATTGATACGTTGCCAACTCTGTTAGCTCAAAATTAAGAATTATCTCCCTCAGGCATAGCTTTTATAAATTTGGCTCCAGTCTTTGCTTTGGCACTCTTCATATTTTTAACTACATATTTCGGATTTCTAACATTTCGGTATGAGCATTATTTGTCGGAATGCGTATCTGGTGCATCAAAATTGGTACCGTATAAGATTAAAACTATAATTGATGATTTGAAAACACGATTTATGGATTAAATGTGAAGGCAAAGACAAGATGATTTATACGATAGAGTATTACAGTCAACGTGTAGATTCCTACTATCAATCCCTGTTGCTCGTTAGTCGATTTATTTCATGGAATGGAAACGAACAGTGACTAAGTCCAGGATACATAATCACCGAAGTTCGTACACAAAACATGAACACGTTTGTGGCTACATGTAATACGCAGGTGACCGAATGACCATAAATTTCCCTAAGAAAACAATAAATTCGCAAAACGAAATTGTACGCTCGAATTGTGTTGAGAGCTAAAACAATCTAACTCTGTCTCGTAAGAATATTGAAACAGGTCAGCCAACAAAAGAGCACAATTTGAGTTGAGCTTATAGAAATTCCAAGAGGCTGTAGGAAGACCTGACCATCAAAAACTACAAAGATTTTGTCGATGAGGAACTCCAGATGAAAATTACGAACCGTGATCAATCTTTTATAATAGATATTTTGTAAGAAGAGTAGTCTATTGTACAAAAATAAAGATCCAAGAAATTATACACCTATCACACGGTCTATTTGTTCAGGTAAATTATTTACTGATGCTTGGCTACATGAATATGCAACCGGTATCCAATTAATTTCAGACAATCGAGCCGGCTTTCCCAAAACATTTCCTCACAGTACCATGATATTTTATGCTCCATAGTTTTTGAAAGTTTCATGGATCACAAAAGAATTTTAGGGTGTGTTTTCATTTAGTTTTTTAAGCTTCTAATTTTTCCCGGTACGGAGTGATGGCGTATTTGTCATTAATTTATGTAGATAACACATTGATATGTCAGCAACACGAGGAAAACTTCAGAATCAGGTGGTTTTTTTGTATAAATATTGCAAAATATGAGATTTTGTACTAGTGGACTGTTAGTCCCCGAGGATCTCTACAGCCTAGTAGCGATGTACTTTGTTACTAGCTTGAAAATGCGGACATATATTTAATTGCAGTGGTAAAATTCGAAATTTATATCAAAATTAAGCATTATCTCCACCAGGCATAGTTCTGATCAATCGACGTATTTGGCTCCAGTATTTGGCACTCCATTTTCAGCTCTTCAAATCTTTTTAATTACATGTTTCGGATTTCCAACACTTCGTTATGAACATCACTGAAGAGACATAATTTGTGGAAATTCGCAAATGGTGCATTAAAATTTGTACCGTATAAAATTAACATCTAAAACTGAATCAAATGTTTTTTTGGTAAAAAGGCGCAAAGTGTTGCTGTTGTATTCAAATATTATGGAGAAACTCTAAAATTATTTATAGTTAAAATGTTTGGCAACTGTAATTCTATGATTGTTTTAACTTGAACATCAAGGATCAATTCAATATAGTCACTAGAACTGTGTGCGGTGAAAAGAAAAGATGAAGATATCGAACGGTGATCAATCAAACAGAATATATAACAAGAATTGGGCAAACATGGACCCCCTGGATACACCAGTGGTGGGATCGGGTGTTATAGAAAGATGTAGAACGCATAGTAAACTGGATATGTTATAATGACCTTGTTTGCGATTTCAAACTATCTTTAAGTCATATGACTGATTTGTTCATACCCTTAGTTAGACTGTCATTTTCTTACTAGATTTGACAACGGATAATCCCGTTTACTTTATTTCGACTAAGGGATCACGGAGGGTGTGACTGGTCAGCAGAGGATGCTTACTCTTCCATGGCACCTGATCCTGCCTTCGCTTTTGTCGGAGGTCCGTGTCGCCCTACACTCGATTTTGTATATGTTTTTTTTTTTTTATTATTACTACGTTTAACACGATGCTAACTTCACCTATTTAATATGTTTGATGAAATTGTACAACCCATTTTACTGTGTAAATGTAAAGAATGGAGATTCGATTAAGTACCTTTCGTGGGGAGACTTTGAAATATTAGTACGTAAAATCAAAACAGCGACCAATGTAGGTTTTCACGTCGTAACTTGATCCCAAAAGAAATTACATTAATTGAGATAGGATGTTTACCAATTGACCATACGTCATGTAATTTGCCATACAACAGTCTCCCCAATTAATGTAATTTCCTTTGGGGTCAAGTTCCATCTTTGCAGAGAACTCTTACGATGTCAGACAAGTATAACTCGGATATATAAACAACAGCTGAGCATTAGCTATTCACCAGCTTGCACAGGTGTTCATGATTCCTTGTTTCTGTAACAACCAAACAATTTCTGGCTGCTTTTCCGGAAGTCTTTTCGTTGGTAGGCGTTGAAGACCCCCAGAAAAACAAGCCAGTTGGACAAATTGAAGGTAAAATCGGAAGTCATGCCAAGACCATATCTATATAAATCATATACGGTACCAATTTTTATGCACCAGATGCGCATCTATATGATACATGGACAGATTGAAGGTAAAATCGATAGTCAGGTCGAGAACATATCTATATGATTATACAATTGATAATTACCATATGCACAGCGTATCAATAAATAACGACTAAAGCTGTACAATATAATGGCTTATACACTGACTTAAATGAGATATCTTAAGAAACCCGCTAGTAGACTTATTATAATTAACTTATATATGAGTTTGTAGCTCTAATAAAAAAAATGAACTTCCAATTCATCTTTCGTTGCCGGGATACGAATGGTAAACCTTCTGATGAACGACTTTTTGAAATACAAAATTGCTGCAAATTCTTGTAAACGATCATCTGTTTTCTTTTACGGTTATATTGCAGTGGATGCAATACGGACAAAATTTTGCAATAAAATGTGCGTGATTGAATAAAAGCAATATTGCTTAAACCATATTTGGTACACCTCAAACGGACTCCAGCTGAGAATCAGGAACAGGGTAACGTACTCCACAACCTTTACTGAGCGGATATTCTTCATTGTATTGCTGTTGCGTTCATTGTCGGGACCCTCCGAGTGTCTCTTCAAAGATTTTGCATATATTTTATGAGCTGTGATCGGTAGGTCGTGCGTTCGAGCCCTGTGCTCGGCACCCGGCCGTGTCAAACCTAAGATGTTAAAATAGGTAGTGATTGCTCCTTCGCCAAGAGCTCATCAAGAGCTCGGCATTTAGAAGTGAGAATCAAGGGTCTTTTGGATATGACCAAAAACGGAGGTCCCGTGTCGTAGTATGTGTGGAACGCTAAAGAACCCTCACTGCTAAAAGCCATGAGTGCTAAGCATAAGTTTAAATTTGCAGCCCTTCACCGGCAATGGTGACGTCTCAACATGAGTGAAATATTCTCGAGGGGACGAAAAACAACAAATAATCAATCAATCAATCAATCAAAATCAGACTATACAGAAAGACCGCGAAAGACAAGCATGAATATATATTGGTGATATATCCAGTCATGCAAAACATATTCGAACCTGCATCAAACGGATAAAGGGTAGTCCAGAAAACGCGAAGGAAAACTTCATAAGAAGACTAACAAGAAATTTACAACTAATGGTTTCACAATCTGGCTGTGGCATTCGTAATGACAAATAGCAATGTATCGTACAAGAGTTGTAAAGACGGCAGCGAGTTGGGAGACTAAAAGCATCATGGAAATAAATTGGTATCGCAATAAACAAATGTACATATTTTTTGACAAATTTGGAAACAACAAGTAAAAGATCTTTGAGCTCGATGACATCCCCACAAAGAAATCAAAACAAAGAATAAACTTAGTTGTTGTAGACATTGGTCCGACACGAAAAGGAGAAATTAACATCGTGTTAAACGTAATAACAATAATCCAAAAACATGTACACAGGGCAACACGGACCTCCGATAAAAGCGAAGGCAGGATCAGGTGCCATGGAGGAGTAAGCATCCTCTGCTGACCGGTCACACCCGCTGTGAGCCCTTAGTCGAAATAAAGTAAACGGGATTACCCGTAGTCAAATCTAGTAGGAAAATGACCGTCTAACAAAGGCTATGAAAAAACAACATACAACAGTTAACATACATATGACTTAGTGATACTTTGTAGTCGCAAGCATATAGCGACCGTAGAATTTGCGAAACGAGATTCGTTATAACCCTGCAACATCAACCATTTTGTTACTAGTTGGCCTCGCTTTTGAAAAAAAGGGCCCTCATACGCATAGCATGCTCTTGCGTAACAAATCAACTGGGAGATATACACACCATAAGCAGGTTATAGTGGTATATTACTACATACATGTAGAAATAGAAAGTTGACGATTGCAAAGTTAAAGTCATCACGCTTACCATATAATGTAGTTTTCAGTTTGTCATTAGGGTCAATCATGTAAAATATCGAAATATGAAGCAGATACATAGAACATGTATGCATATAAAAATAAGTCTGCCAATAAGGAGGCAAATTAGTGCTTATAGGAATACCAACGGATTGTTGGAAAACATGGTCTCCGAGGGACTACATAAATATTATCTGTAAGAAACCCAAGCATCCTCTTAATATCTACTTCAGAGTACTTGTGTGGGCAATCAGAGTGTTTTCTAAGAAATATGCATCTTGTTTCCAACACTAGAAATTCGTATTTTCTTGGTGCCGTTTTTTTTTTTTTGTTTAAATAGCAGTTATCTGTAAATCTGAAAAAGCCTAGATTTTAATTATTGTGAGGAATTGTTGTATTAGTGTGGAGAAAACATACATTTGATGCAGCCAATTTTTAGAAAATTATCATGATTTTAGGTTATTCAAAAGCTTTTTAGAGTTTTAAGAATCTGATTGAAATCTGATTGGAATATGTAGTGGAACAGTATCTCTGAAGAGACTCTTTAATAGCTGTTAGTAGTTTAGTTAAAAGTAAAGGTGACTTTGAAGAATTTCATCTTTTGTGAGATTGCTTTGAGTATATGTAGGATTCCCAGATGTTGAAGTAATTCCTAGTTCGTTTAAAAGACAATTATAATTAGTAAATTTTACAAGCAAAGAGAATGTTGTTACTTTCGTTATCAGCTGAAACTAGTACAACGTTCATTCTGACGTGAATCCATTGTCCTGATCAGGTAAATGGAGTGATATAAATAGCGAAGTTAACATCGTGTTAAACGTAATCAAAAATCCAAAAAAACATAGATCTATACAAAATCGAGTGTAATCAAAATCAGTATATAAGAGCCTAAACAATTCCTATGAAACACGCGGACAGCATTTGACACAATGGCAGAATGTAATGGCAAACTAGCTCGTTATAACAATCATGGCATTTGCAAACCGCTGACTTAAAGTGACTGTTGAAACCTTTGCAGTAACAATTTGTTAGTACTATGCCTTGCAGAACAAGATATTGCGATCGAATAAGTTGAGAGGACATACACAGTACAACACCATATACAAGTGATGATGAAATATTGCTACATAATTATGTGGGAAGTTGACGATGGAGAAGCTGAAATCGTCCTTGTTGGTTATATTTTGCCTTTATATTGTTAAGATAAATTGCTAGAAACCCTATTAACCGCAGAGCGCCATATGTTAGAGCTCTCATTATTTTGTCTTGGTTTTGAGGGGTGGAGTGGGTGATGTAGTTAGTGGCTCTATTTGTTTATTCTGTAATAGTACGAACACCGTTTCAAAACTGTGACATACTACTAGTACGATGAAGCATACGAAGTTTACCATGAAAAAAGGTTTATTGCAGAGGACGTCTTGGAAATCCTTATCTTTGAAATGGCGGCAGAAACTTTATCTTTATTATTGCATTCTTATCAAGTCAGAAGATGGGCTAAATAAAAAGAAAACCGTTATACCTTGTATGAATATAATATAAAAAGTGTACGAGGAATGTCAAAATCACGCATTAGACACATCAATACAAAACACGCACTATCCTTTGTGTTTAGTAAAACTATAAGTGATAAAAGAATTAGATACATTATATGAGGAATATATTTTGGTTCCAGTTGACAAAGCTTGTAATAACATTATCTTTGTCTGCAAATCTCATACTACAACTGCTTGTTTAATCAAACTTGCATCAATTCACGTTGGTAATCCTAATCTCTCTTCCGAAACACGAAAGTCTTCAAATATAAAGCTTTAGTTTTAAAAAACCTTTAATATCTACATGTAGTACATAGGACGAATGAATATGAATTTACCAAACTTATACTGGATTCCCGAAACTTCACAAATACTCTCAAGACATGTTTTTCAAAAGATGCAATGCTGATCCAGTAAACTTGCTTATTCTAAAGCCCGATCTCTGCTCCTCACCAAATCATTTGTGTTGTGAAGGAGAAACTTCAAGCGTACTGTGCTGCTCAACATTTCTCAGAAGTGGTGTAAATATGAATTCTTTAAAAAAAATCTAAAAAATAGGTCAGTTAATTGAATCTCAAAAACTTTTCTGAAATCTAAATGCAGGATCATTCATCACGGTAAATGAAAGACTAGATTATATTTATTTTTTTTTTTACATCGTTTGCATTTGTTCTTTAACAAACTAGACAATTTCAGTTTCTTCCGTCGTCAACTTCATTTTTATGCAAGCAACATTCCATTATCATCTGCATTCAATGTTGAAGTCTCTCACACTATTGATACGCAAGAGCTAGTTCTGCGTGTAATCAGTTTTTGAATCGGACAGGTATATACACAAAACTTTTATTTTTGCAGGGGGTGAACAAGTAACGTTTAAAATTGAAAACATGCAGTTAGAAGCAGTCAGAATAATAACGGGGGTAATGGAGTTTTGCGGCGACTCTTGGATTCGGACTTGCAGACAGCGGACTCGGACATTTTTAAGTGGGAAAAGTTCAAGATGCATAATGTCTAGTATTTTAACATGAAACTTAACAGTAGAAGATTAGGGGATAAACCGGTCGCAATGGCTGCAGTGGTAGAGCTCTCGCCTGCGTGATACGGGAGATCTTGCGTTCGAGCTCCCGTGCTCGGCACCCGGCCGCAATCAAACCTAAAGACGTTAAATATAAGGTAGTGATTGCACCTTCGCCAAGAGCTCGTCATTTAGAAGTGAGAATCACGGGTCTTTCGATATGACCTTAAAAACGGAGGTCCCGTGTCGCACAGGTGTGGCACGCTAAATAACTCTCACTGCTAACCTAAAGCCATGAGTGCTAAACATAGGTCTGAAATTTACAGCCCTTCACCGCAATGGTGACGTCTCAGTAAGAGTGAAATATTAATAAGGACGAAAAAGAACAGATAATCAATTCAATTAGAAATTTTATGAAATTCCTCGTATTGAATGTTTGTACATTTATAATACTGCCTACCAATAAAATATGAACGATATTATAT
>CAJDSM010024087.1:0-11381 GCA_903981925.1 Ostrea lurida | reverse complement strand
AAAAAAAAAATAAATAAATAAAAAAAATAAACAACAAAAAACCACGTTTTTAATAACGTTATGATAACGTAAAAAAACCACCATTTAAGCCAGGAATGAAGCCAATTTTCACCTACATGTAGGTTATATGATTATGGCCACTTGCGCACCTCGGATTTATGATCATAGCTTAAGGGGGAATGAGCCATCGTCATAATGGCTGACTTCCGTTCGAAACATGGATGAAAATATCACTATCAGGGTTATATGTCAATTCATTTCAAATTTAGATGCCTATCTTAGTAGCTCAGTAAGTTAGCACGTTGTTTTCTGAACTGCAGATCGGGGGTAGATTCCAGCAGGGGTTTTAAATGTTTTTCAAATTGCTTTTTACTAATATTGCATTTTTTTTGACGAAATAGAATGAATTTGATTTTTTTATTTTCAAAATATTGTGTAGCATATCTTCTACTTTTCATCCACGTCAAATTTCTCTGGTGTAGCATTCCACCTTAAGCACGGCTCATTTTTTTTTTGTTTCGCTTAGCTTACCTGTGGTTTGTTTGAACATATTTTATTTGTATATAATATACGAACATATATAAGGTTTGAACACAAGTTCTAACAACTTACAAGGTTCTCACTTGCTTATGTAACAGAGACATTTTCATCCCTCTGCTGGCATTTGAACCCGGGTCCTCTGGCAACAACAGTCCAGTGGCTCTACCGATCGAGCTAAAGGGTTAACCCTATAACTCGATCGGTAGAGCCTGGACTGTTGTGTCAGAGGTCCCGGGTTCGATCCTCGCAGAGGCACAAACCTGTCTCTGTTACACTGGCGCCCACGTTGGGACATGGGTTATCTCTGGCGGGTGAGAAAGATTGTCCTCAGTACTTCGCCCCAAAGGTGTTGGCACTCCGGAAGAGTCGGAGACAACTCTTCAAAAGAAGAGGGACAATGTGGTAGTGTAGAAAACAGGCCTTCCTACTAGCTCTGGCTAGTGGGTTAACCCTTTAGCTCGATCGGTAGAGCACTGGACTGTTGTGTCAGAGGTCCCGGGTTCGATCCTCAGCAGAGGCACAAACCTGTCTCTGTTACACTTACCTGTATCAAGAGTATGGTTAATTCATCATTTGAATTAATCTCTGAACCAGGGTTCAAATCGGGATTTAATTTAAGATGGATGGTTATTTGGACGACATACATGTAGATAGAATCAATATGGCTTAACGTTTAAAATTTTACAATACTGGAACAAAAACGTTAAATATTAGCATCGGCGCATTCAGTTTAATCTTTCAAATATATAGGATTTTACGTTTCTACCATTTGAATCCCATGGAACCCCGTTTTTCTTTAATTATCTTGCCTTAAACTTGTATCTAATTTGGTGCAGTTTACGCCTTACATGAATAATCCGCGAAGCGTGTATTCTTGCGGGGATTTTCGGAAATTGTGAAGTTGATGCGTTCCACGTCAGGTATGACGTGTATTACCTACGTGTATACATTGGGATAACTTGTACTAGGTTTGATTCAAAGCAAGTCGGTTAATCTTGATTAATTGTGGATTATTTGATATGCATCAAATAATCTTGATTAATCAAAGACTTGGCCTGATTGACCTGGATCTGGCAGCCAGGCTTGGGCATCTTAAATTTGACTATGTGGAATACGAGGATCAAGAAACTCAAATATACAATACACCCAGATGACTAGTAGACATCTGACCTCCAGCATTGCCGATCAACTAGTAGAGTCCTTGACCTGATTAATGATATAGGCTCAGTAGGTATACCAAACCTGAGCTGGCTGCCCTGTAATTCCGGCAAGCTGCTAGTTTATACAACTTTAAATCTTTATTAGGTAAACTTACATATGTGGTGGAAAAGGTCGCATGCAATTTTTTTGTGGGGAACTGGGGAGGCGACCAACCAGTGTACCAGTTTATCTACAACGTAGGGGAAACACAGGGGGCCTTATTTGGACATAGGTGCCCAGGTCTGTACGTTGAACACGTCCTAGGCGAGATAGAGATCTCTGCGCATCTCACCAGTCTCCTCAGTGCTACCTGGTTTAACAAGAAGTACCACACTTTGGGAGGTGGATGTGGCACCAACTATGAACTAGCCATGAGCCCCACTAAATCAAGCATTTTACTTCACTGACTTTGCATTTTACTTCAGTGAATTTTCATTTTCACTGCCTTGTGCAAGAAATATACAGACCACTGACCTATTTACGAGGTCGGGTATACATAATGTACTTGCCCCCTGCTTTAGTAGCAGGTGGGAGGAGAGCCGATTTTCGCGCAGAATTAGTGTTCAGCTACCCCAACGCACTCCAAAGTCCGCCACAGACATTGGAACAATGTACCCCCACAATAAATTTGATATTGTACTTCATGCAAATGAAAGGTAAATCAAATAATAATGGGTCAATGAGGGTAATGGGTGGCGTTAAAAGACGTTGTGGCCTGTGCACAACTTGCAGACAGAATACGCGACACATAGTCTTGTGGTGGTACTCCCATGTGCCTACATGTATATGATGCGCCTATGGCAAAGAAAAAAAATGTTATGACCCGGACATGCATCAATATGAAAAGAAAATTAATATATTTCTGACCATTAGGTAAAGGTCATATGGGGGTAATGACTCATTAAAGTACATGACATACGGCCGATACACCATGTGTCCCGTATGAGACGTCAAAGAACGAATGGTAGGCTCAAACACAAATCGCAATATTGCGGTAACAAATTAAGTGACAACCCAGAACAATGTGGTCCTGAACTAACTGATTTAGCCCCATCCCTAAGGGATACAATATATATGTACATGGGCCCATAGCGCCTTGCTAGTAGACCTACTAGATAAGCTAGTATTCAGCCACAGTGCATCATACATGTAACGGATACTGTGCACTGAATGTTAATGGCATGGGCTTTGTATTAAACTTGGAAGATGCATAGCTAATTTGGTGGAACATGAAACAAAAGGAGACGGTGATCCACCTATTTGTAACTTAGTTAATAGGAAGGCATGACCCAGCGTACCAGTACGATTGGGCTGGTGTAATTGACAAAGAGGACCCCTCAAACGAGTTTGATGAGTAACTTTAAATGAGCTTAGTAATACTGTAGTAGCTCTAACTTAAACAGGGGGAAATTCATAAAGAGATGAGTAAACAGAATAATTAGACTTGTAGCTAGTAGTTTGGATACCAGATCCCTGGTAGGACCTTACGTTGATATCTTATTTGTTTTTCGTCCCATCACTCATGTTGAGACGTCACCATTGCCGGTGAAGGGCTGGAAAGTTAGACCTATGCTTAGCATGTATGGGTTTTAGCAATGAGGGTTGGTTTGCATGCCACGTTTGCTGTGACGCAAACCGAAATGGTTGACCAGTCTGAATAACTGGACTAGTAGTGAAGGTGTTTGGATACCAGATCCCTGGTAGGACCCAACGTTCCATAGATTATTGGTTTGTTTTTCGTCCCATCGCTCATACTGAGACGTCACCATTGCCGGTGAAGAGCTGCAAATTTAGAACTATGCTTAGCACTTATGGCTTTGAGCAGTGAGGGTTGGTTTGCATGTCACGTCTGTTGTGAAGCAGAACCTGGGCTTCTAGATCATATCCGAAAGACCTGTAATTCTCACTTCTAAATTATCACTTCCTTAATGTCGAGCTCTTGGCGAAGGAGCAATTATTACCTACTTTAACGTCTTAGATTCGACGAGGACCCCGAGTAATATGGGTTATCCTCAGGATACTTTATATGAAATGGTGATAAAATGGTGCTCCCCCGACACACATACACACCTTGAAAAGGAAAAGTGCCAAGTTCAGGAATTAAACCGAGATCGCCCGCGTCGTGGAACAATGTGTTAACCACCGTGCTATCGCAACTTGCTCCTAAATATCTGAACATAACATGGTGGGTTACAAACTGACTGTGACCGTGATATCATTGTCCATATATGCGATGTGTTAAAAATACGGCCCCCAAGAATTCGTGTGTAAAACGGTGCTACCTGAATTTTATATTGACCAAATGTTATTAATACTTTTGTTAAATGTTTGTGATAATGATAGTCCTTAAAATTAAAATGCATGAATTGGACCACCCTGGCCTGGTGATCTTATTATTTAAAAAAATGGAGAGGTGCATTTTGCCATTTGAATTAGCAGACTGCCATGGGAGACAATATATCAAGCTCTGTGCAGTGGATTTACCTAGCAGGGAGAGATCCATAAAATGATTCTCCCAGATGACTCTTAAACCTAGTGAGAATATTACTTACTAAAGCGGCAACAGGATTAATTGTGTATACTGAGAATGCGAATAATTCAACGACTCACCGGGTTTACCATGACTGTCATAAATTCGTCCCAAACCTAAAAATGCATGACCTGCCGAGTGGTGGCGGAATGTGCACCAGTATTAGACAAATAGATACAATCATGCAAAATAAGGATTCACATGCACTATCTTTTAAACCAGTAGATGAATCCTTTGTGTTAACATGTAAAAAGATCAATACTAAGAAAGCTACAGGTGTAGATAACATATCACCCATGCTCTAAAACTAGCTCTGCCATCTATAGCAAAACCATTAACATGCTTTAAATAAGGCCATAGAAAATTCTGTATTCCCAAATTCACTAAAGAAAGCAAAAGTTTGTCCAATTTTTAAAAAAACAGTTGTTTAGACAAAGGAAATTACAGACCTGTCAGTGTTCTACCAGCAAATTTCAAAGCTTTTTGAAAGAGCCATTCATATACAACTCTCGGAATATTTTGAACCCATTTTAAACCCATTCTTAGCAGATTTTAGAACCGGATACGGGTGTCAATCTACCCTACTCAAGGTCATAGAAGACTGGAAGAAAGCCTTGGATGAGAATAAGTATGTAGCTGCCATTTTAATGATCTCTCCAAGCTTTCGACTGTCTTCCCCACGACTGCTGCTCTTAAAGCTTAAGCACTACGGTCTGGGAAATGATGCTTTAGGTCTTTTTGACAGCTATCTTAGCGAAAGATTTCAGTATGTTTAGGCTTGGGATTTCTAGTACATTCAAAACCAGTTTTAAAGGTGTCCCTCAGGGCTCAATACTGGACCAATACTGTTTAATATCTTCATAAATGATATTTTTGGCTTTGTTTCTTGATTCTTCTATTTATAATTATGCTGATGACAACACTATATCTCACTCTCATGAAATTCAAATGTTCTAAAATCCACCTTGGAAAAAGATAGTCTAGCCCATAAACTGGTTTCAGTGTACATGTAACAAAATGAAGGCAAACTCGGACAAATTTCAGGCAATTTCAGTAGGGAAAAGAAGTAAAGATTTAGATTTAACTTTCAATTTAGGGGAAACTACTTTGCAAAGTGAGCCTGAAGTAAAACTACTAGGTTACTATTGATTTTCAGTTAAATTTTAACACCCACATCGCTGACATTTGTAGGAAGGCAGCTAACAACTAAACGTTTTGAAAAGGATAGGACACAACCTTAGTCGCCTAAGTAAACTTACCATTTATTATCCTTTATCTTATCAAATTTTAGTTACTGCCCCTTACCTGGCATTTTTGTTCTGAAATTAATACCACGAAAATGGAAAAACTACAGAAAAGGCTTTACGTTTCATATATAATGATTATAAATCTACATATGATGAACTTCTTCAGAAATCACTTCTTCCAACCTTAAAAGTAAGACGTTTACGCACAATAGCAATGGAAACTTTTAAAATAGTAAAATAAATCCAGTCCTCTCTTTCTACATGACCTCATCACACTCAAAAATCAATCTTACAATTTTAATATACAAATACTGCAAATGTGCCCAGGGTAGAACAACCAGGTATGGTTTGCAATCTTTTAGGTACAGTGCTCCCAAGATCTGGAACTCCCTACCTAATGAAACAAGGCTTCTCACAACCTTTAATCAGTTTAAAATTTCTATAGACACTCGTCGGCCCAAACTGTAATTGCAGATCATGCAGATCTTAGGTTCACTTGTATGCTTGTTTCTGCTTTCTTATTTTGTATCTAGATGGGTTTCTTTCTTGGCATGTTTTTTAGTAAACCTTTCTCGAACTTTTTATTTATGTAATGTCTGTCAGTGTCTTTCAGAGTAAATTTTTTATTTTTGACTCATATTCATAATTTCTAAACTTTTTTATCTAGACTATTATCAAGTTTCTTTACTATACAATTTTTTTTATGTTGCTTTTTGGTTAAATTTTTGTTGGCTGATTTTATATTACTTTCACTTCTGTTTATGTTGTGCTTTATCTGTATATTTCTTGCATAAATGTTTACTTTTGTCTCTCTTTGTTTTAGTGACATATGTATATGCATGTTTATGTTTTGTCTTAATTTAATACTGTTTATAAGTATTTTATATAGTCGGATAAAAAGCTCTACAGAGCTTTGTTTTTGTTATATGTATATAGTACCGACTTTAAATAAAATTTACTTACTTACTTACTTACTTAACGACCTCCTGGGTGTGGGGTTACTGTCCCAGCTGGGGTGGTGGTGGCTGAGAGTGGGCTCGCTAGCTTCCCCGGGATGGAGACATCATGTCAGTTCTAAGCCGACTCCTATCGGTCTCATCTGGGCGTTGAACTAATATAAATAATCGGTTGATTGGAAGTTGGACGATAAAACAGTGGAGATCAATTAACTGGATGGCGGTGGATTGGTAAAATTTCTCCGATATTTCGGAAATTGTGAAGTTGATGCGTTCCACGTCAGGTATGACGTATATTACCTACGTGTATACTTTGGGATAACTTGTACTAGGTTTGATTCGTGAACAAAGCGAGTCGGCCAATCTTGTCTCTTACGACACGCAAGGGGATGCTGAGGACCTATTCTAACCCGGATCACCACGGGACCTTTCACATGTAGGAATAAATACAAATGATATAAACACTTTCTCATTTATAAATAATTTATTAATAACCCGTGGGGGTCCGGGTTAGAATAGGTCCTCAGCATCCCCTTGCGTGTCGTAAGAGGCGACTAAATGGGGCGGTCATTCGGATGAGACCGGAAAAACCGAGGTCCCGTGTCACAGCAGGTGTGGCACGAAAAAGATCCCTCCCTGCTCAAAGGCCCTAAGTGCCGAGCATAGGCCTAAATTTTGCAGCCCTTCACCGGCATGGTGACGTCTCCATATGAGTGAAATATTCTCGAGTGGGACGTAAAACAGTAAATAATCAATCAATCAATTTATAATTAAATTTCAATGATAAGTGCTTTTAAAAAGAGAACATTTATCATCATTGTTTCTTATCGCGGATGGTCATGATGTGTGATTTACTGTAATGTAGATACCAACCATTTTCGTTATATTCAATATGATCAATACTGAACCAGGTTCTGTATGGTACACTAATTTTGTGAATAGAGGTAAATAGGTCTGGAAATAATTCCGTGCGGCGATTAATTCCCCTGCTGAATAGGTAAACTCATCATCAGCTATATTGCTCTTCTTTAATACAAAAATACTCAAAAGTCAGAAGACGGCAAGGACACATAAGTATAGAAGAGATGTTATCATGTTCATCATTCACGTTTTTGTACTAGTTCTAAACACATTAAGGTATATTGTATGTGGAATTTCTTTTGAGAAGAATGAATCAATACCCTTACACGAAATGACCATGACCTTGTCGTTATTGACCACAATTACTCAACATGATGATCTGTGTCTCGCCTCCATTGCAATATTTAAAAAAAAAAAAAATTCACATGATCTGGAAATCGCATAAAATACACAAATATGTTCCTTATGATTCATATTGATACGGTTCATATTTATCGCAATATGTATAAGGAAGTGATAACGTGTTGAGTGCTGGAATGCGAATAATTAAAACTTCGTTATAAACAGAAAATTTTGATCTATGTGATAAAATAGATAGAAAAAAGAATAACGCTTTGAATTTTCAAACAGCAGTAGTATTTTCACCTTGAAATCACGATGCAAGCATTATCGGATTTAGCTAATGTACGTACGGAAATATCATTGCACTCTTGAAACAAAGAATTTTCACGATCAAGTTTATTCCTCCCTGAGTTAAAATGGTCTGTTGTACATATGTATGTGTCACTGTCTCTACACATAATTTGAAAGTTGTCGTAATCTCCGCCGAACAGGTTGTGTGCGAATCTAAATCATACGACGGCCTATTCGTACCATCAGAAAAAAAATTAATATAAGCCGCTTGCACTGTTTACTAAATCGAAGAAACGATCCGAATCGTTGTTTGTACGATTTGAAAAATCTTTTGAACGGTTTGATAAATTGTATAAATGATTTAAAAAAATAATTTGTAAGAATTAAAATGTACCACGTTCATTTTTTTTTTCGATATCATTAAAAAGTGTATACGACTTAACAAATCTTAATCATAATAAGGTAGATCAGTTGTAACGATTTAAAACAAACATATCGTTAGTACGATTTAAAGATTTACTATTAGGTCAGATGACAAGAAATAGTGTTCGTTAAATGGGTGGGCAAATTTGGGCCGATGTTTCTTCTCATAATCATTACATCAACCGATATGAAAAATTATCAGATGATATTTATATCATTTAATTTTATTTCACGTGATCACCTAGCGCCGATTCTCATTGGTTAAAACACCTCTTAAGAATTGAGTGATTTTTCAATCACGTACCTGAGCAACAAGTGAGTCTAATGGAACATTGTTTTGTTGTTGTAATATAAAATTAAATGATAAGAAATAAATCTATATTTTTTTTTCGGTGATATGCAGGTTATCACCGAGATTTTAGACGGTAAAACTGAGTTTTACCGTCTAAAATTCGGTGATACCTGCCATCACCCGAAAAATATACGATTCATTTCGTAGACAATTTGATAACCATTTACCGTAAAAATTGCACCGTAATACGCAATAATTCGGTAATACCTGCATCACCCGAAAAAATATACGATTCATTTCTTATGACAATTTGATAACCATTTACCGTAAAAATTGCACCGTAATACGCAATAATTTTGAAGTTTTGGGCCTTTGTTTCAAAGTTGGGTTAGCAGTTCCAAGGGTGCATTTTACGGTGTATTTGATAAATTTATATGACGATAAGCCAATAAAAACATGACTTTTTCCAGTTTGTAACATTGCATACTACCGGTAGCCATAATTGGCTTCTTCCTTAAATGGCAAGGTCTATTTCCAAGTACAATTATTAATTCAATTAAGAATGGGGAACTAAAAACTGTTGCATTATCCGAAATCGTGCAAACGATTTTCAAATTCTGCACGCGATTTTTTAAATCGTACAACCAATTTTCTAAATTGCCCAAATGATTTTAAGATCGTATTAAAAGCTCAAGATTTTTTTATTAGTACAAACTTTATTTCAAATCTTGAAACGACATTTTACATAATTCAATGAATCGTAGAAATTTTCCTTCGATTTAGTAGGTTCCTGCTAGTTTAAAATGGCTCAAATACGTCGTCGTAGAATTAAAGTCTTCTCGTAGGACTAGGCACTATATATTTTGTAACAATTGAAGTATTCTCCAGTAGGAGCTTGTAACAGCTTCCGAATTACTCAAGCATCCATATTTCAACATTATTGCGGAAAACATATTTTCTAGATCTCTTGAGTAACGTTTTGCGTTTGGTAACAGCTTTCCAAAAAATATTACACGTACCACCCAGTTTTCCGAAATATATTTAAACTCGTGTTTGCAGGTGTCCGTTCAGAAGGGACATTTTATTTCAATAAGGTAAGTTATCGAAGTATGAAATTATTTTTACTGACAAGGATGCTGTCCTCCTAGGCACCTTATCCCATCTCTGGTATGTCACTTATATTGTTTTTCAGTTAGATAAGTAAATAATTCTGGCTTTACTTGATGATGTAATAATGAGGATCACTCATCCAAAATTATTAATTTAATTTATTAGGTCCCCGCCGAGTATCGGCGGGAGCCCTTATAGTAATCAGCTTTTCCGCCCGTCCCGTCCGTCACAAACAGTTTTCGCGCAATAACTCAAAAGGGCTTGCACCAAATTGATATGAAACTTTAGACTATTAAATATCCATTGAGGTCAGCTCCCTTTCGATTTTGGAAAATTTCTGATTTCACGTTTCAGAAATACTGAACTTCTTTCATGAAAAAGTCTAAAATAGTTTTCGTGCGATAACTCGAAAGGGCTTGCACCTATTTATATGAAACCGTTTAGGGCAGTGCAAATATCTTTAGAGTTTAGCTCCCTTTCGATTTTGGAAATTTTCTGATTTCACATTTCAGAGATATGGAACTTTTTTCTATGAAAAGAGGTGTTTTACACTTTTCGCACTATAACTGAAAAACGTTTTCACTAATCAAATTGAAATTTTCAGAAAGTGTGTATCTTCATAAAGGCAAGCTCCCCTTTGATTTTTAAAAATTCCTGGTTTTTTCATTGCCGAGTTTTAGAACTTTATTTATAAAAAAGGGGGATAACTCAAAATTGTTTGAAGAAACTTGTATGTATGTTTTGGGGAGTGTTAGAATTTTTATTCCCTTGCAACTAGTTGTGGGGGTGATATAGCATCACTGCTGCGAGTCCATATGCGACTGTGTGTTTGTGTATGGAACTCTGTGAACAAGAGAGAAGCAACTTTGTGAAAGAGATAGAAGCAAGGGTATTCATCAGAGGATCATCAAACCTTTCAAGGTCAAAGGTCGCTATTTTGTAATATTTTGTGAATTAGATAGAACATATTTAATGGCTCAACCAGAGGGGCCCTCTGTGATGTTACCACATCACTTTTTTCTAGTTGGTACTACACTAAGTGATAAGGGGTTAGAATCCCTAGAACCACCCTCCTCTTACAGTTTGTCAACTGAATTTCTAACGACCTTCATAAGTTATAAGCTGTCCAAGTGCGAAGTTGGAAAATTAACCCCATCTCCATGACCAAATAATATTTTCCTTGTAATTTGTATTATTCATGTTTTGAATCTGCACGTATTGTGTCACGCTAGCTAATTTCATTCAGATAGTGATAAAAGAGGCATCATCAGTATCAGGTATTTGAATTAATTCTTACCTAAGAAAGGAAAAGCTTTTTCTCTGAACATGATGTTTTGAAAATTCTGCTTAATGTTATACATACAAGTACAATAAATGTGGCACAGTCAATATCCCCTCTCCTTAGTTTGAGAACTTGAATCGTTGTTATGACATGCAAAGATTGATGTATTACCCAATCCGACAAACCTTTCTAAAATCAATAATGAAAGATAATATAACATTCACTTAACGCATGTTAAACGTATAATAAAGAAAGATAACTCTAATTTTACAATGCATACTCAATCGCAACTTCTCGGGCCTTTCCG
>CAJDSM010024079.1:0-10215 GCA_903981925.1 Ostrea lurida | reverse complement strand
GAGGCTCAATGAGCTATTCTGATCGCCTTTTGTCCGTCGTCTGTCCGTCTGTCTGTTAACTTTTCGCATTTTCGACTTCTCAAGAACCGCTGGCCAAATTCAACAAACGTGGTACACATCATCCTTGGGTAAAGGGCTTCAAGTTTGTTCAAATGAAGAAGGCCTCATAAAAGGGGAGATATCAGAAAATGCAAAAAATAGGGTGGTGTCATTTAAAAATCTTCTTCTCAAGAACCTGGACCAGGAAAGCTGAAATTATATGAAGCTTCCTGATATAGAGGAGATTCAAGTTTGTTCAATTCATGACCCCGGGGTACGATGGGCCACAGAGGGATCAAATTTACATATGATTATATGGAAAATCTTAAAAATCTTCTTCTCAAGATCCACTGGCCAGGAAAGCTGAAATTTAATGGGCTCCTGATATAGAGGACGATGACAGGGGGGGGCGGTCATTCGATGAGACCAGGAAAAACGGAGCCCCGCTGTCACAGCAGGGTGGCACCGAAACAGATCCTCCCTGCTCAAAGGCCCTGTGTCGAGATAATATAGGCAATTTTGCAGCCCTCACCGGCAATGGCGAGTCTCGAATGAGTGGAAAAATCCGAGTGGGGACTTTTACAGAAATACAATCAATGCAATCGCGACGACTTCATTATCAACTTGGTGTTCATTTACGGGATGCAGGAGTTCCTAAAAGATCATCCGAGCTCACCGCAATTACTTTACAACACGTTTTGAAAAAAGAAACCAAACGCCTTTCATTTCTTGAGTGGCATACATGCTAGTTTTTAGCCTTTTCCATACTGAAACGTCCGTCGTGTATTTAATTGATAAGTTGTAAAAAAAAATTAATAGGATGAAAAAACACTATCAATCCCTTGATTAAGAAATTTATCTTGAATGTATTAGTACGGGATGCCAGGAATTCCATTAAATGGGGAAAAAAAAAGAAAAAAAAAAAAGAAGCCCTTCTTTTTCACCAAAACGAGGGAGGAAAAGGAGAGAGATTCTCATATGAAGTTCCTGGGATCCTCCTAAACTTAAGATATAATTTCTTAAATCAGGGATTTAATAGTGGATTTTTTTCAATCCTAGTTAATTTTTTTTAAAACATGATCATTAAAAACACGACAGACCGCTTCTCCAGACTAAATGGAAAGAGGTAAACTAGCAGTATGCCACTCAAGAAATGGAAAGGGGTGGTTTCTTTTTTCCAACGTGTTAAATGTAATTGCAGGTGAGCTCGGATGATTCTTGGAACTCCTGATCCCGTTAAATGAACACCATTGAAAATGCAGAGTCCGGCTTTGATTGATTGTTAGTACTGTAAACTCCCACTCGAGAATTTTCACTCATACGAGCGTCGCAATTGCCGGTACAGGGCTGCTAAATTAGGCTACTATATGCTCGACACCAGGCTTGAGCGCGGGGATCTTTTCGTGCCACACCTGAGTGAACGGGTCTGGTTTTTCGGTCTCATCCGAATGACGCCCCATGTAGTCCGCCTCCTCTATATCAGGAAGCTTTTCTGGCCAGTGGTTTCTTGAAGAAGAAAGATTTAAAAGATTTTCCTATCATAACATATTAGAAACTCGTATGATCCCACTATGGGGCCCAAATCGTACCCCGGGTATGAGCCTTCGGCTCAGGTGAGCTAAAAACGTTTGCACAGTAAATATTCTTACATGAAAGATTGTCTCAACGGTTTTCTGGCAATTTCTCCTGTACATGTAATTGCTTAAATTAGTCATAAAAGGAAAGTCTAATCGATTTGCTAACTTATTTCCGGTAAACTTCCGTAATAGCGTTTCGTAAAAATTAACCCAGAAATAGATACATACTGATCCCACCTCTGGTTTGCCCAAGGGTCAGTGTTTACCCAACTCTTATTTTGTCTTACGAGATAGATCACTTTTCGTTATATTTGCCTTTAAGTCTGGCTAAAGTAAGTAGATTTATAGTTAAATCTATCAATCTTATATGTTAATTAGTCTTTACCAAACCCGAAGAATAAATATCAAAATACATTTATATGTAATGCAAATTGATCTTTATTTTGACAAACAGGTTTAGAAGGTGTTTCTGCTGCCTATTACTACTATAGGTCCTACAGATACTACAGTTATTACTATTACTACACCTCCTACTCATCGTAAGTACAACTGCATTTATGTTGTTTCGTAATGCCCGTATGTCCGTTGTAAACGCATTGAATCAAACAGGGTGTGTGTATTCTAAACTACTTTCTGTTTACCTGGTCAAGACAATGGGCTCACGGCGGGTGTGACCGGTCAACAGGGGATGCTTACTCCTCCTAGGCACCTGATTCCACCTTTGGTGTATCCAGGGTTCCGCGTTTGCCCAACGCTTGTTTTTCTATTCTATTAGGGGCTTACGAAATTGATCACTGTGCGTTATCTTCGCCTTTTCATTTTTTTTAACAGATTCAGATTCTTTATTTTCCGTAAGCCACATTACATAATGTATATACATATATCAGCAAAAAATAACAGTGGAAAGTGGATAGTCTCCAATATTACAAAATTATTACAATATATGATAATTCCTTAATATTGTTCCACATTGTAGAAATTTTCCTGAAGTGGACGTATGTAAATAATGTTTTTGGAAGCTTATTGATAAACATATTGTTTTTTTTTAGAATACTAGGACCTATTCTATCCTCACGGTGCGAAATTATGTACAAACACACATTTTAGAATTACCATCTGATTACAAATGACTGTTGCTTATTTGAAAATGAAATATTTTTTTTTACAGTGCGTCAGTTATTGCCGGAGCCGTGATTGGTGCTATCGTATTCTGTGTCGTTGTCGCAGTCATCATCATCATCATCTGTAAGCACAGTCACCGAGGGCGGACGCTTGTACACTCTACAGGGGGCGCCACAGTGACAACAGTCACGAACACCAACAATGCGGTCATGCAGCCTCCTCCCCCAGGTATTGTGTAACAGACCCATATACAGAAATGATGAAGTGCGAAAATATCATTGTTTGAACATTTTATTAACAGAAATAAGTCACATATTCAACGTCTTGCAAGTATAGTCTTAAACTTATAGCGTATTTTTTATTCTATATAACATTGACAGGTATGTACCCCCCTCCACCACCCGTGTACAGCAGTCCTGGTTACCCCCCGCCTACCTACAACAACCCCGCCTATCCACCCTCGGCTCCAGGACCCAGCGGCAATACGTACGGGGGCATGTTCAGCCAACCACAGCCCAATGGTTTACCTCCAAAATACTGAGACATTTCACGTGAAACGTACATAAAACACGGAATGACAAACATGAAGGAATGTATGCATTATCGAGAAAATAATGTTTGTTTGTTTGTGTGCCTTCTTTGTATGAAAGTATTTAATCAGATATTATATTCATGATTTTGTCGTTGTGATATTCTGCTATCATTCTTCTATCTTCTGTATTGTATTGTTGGAAAATTCATTCTTCTCTATTCCACTTTCCGTTTTAAAATAGAGATTGCGCCAGAGTTTTGTGCTATCTTCAGTTTTCTCTGAAGTAATTTATTTCTGCTTGGGTATTGAACCACAATGTGTTACGCTTAATATAACCTCTTTGCAGTTGCATTTACTTGCCATTTATTCGCATATACAAGTCATATATTGATGACACATCAATCATTACATCAAATCAATATATCCCGATATGATTAAATTGAATGCTAATACATGTATAGACAGAAAAGAAAATAATGACCTTTTGCACTTGTGCGGTTTTATCACCATGTTTTAAACTGCTATCATTTATACGCAAATAAATTTTCAAATATGGTATAATATAGATTTCTTTTTCTTGCATTGAATTGCTATTTCGCTTATTAACGAAAGCGAGAGTTGATGATGCTGAGTTAACGTTACGAAAAAGAAGATACGAAGTACATACATGTACATATATATACGGACTGCCAATAAAACTCGACATATCCCAAGTCTCAAAGTAGCTTTTATGCATCCCAGGAAGGAGGTTGGAATTGCGAAATACATTCAATAGAAATATAAGGTTGATGTTAAAAGTCGGCAGTTTGTCATTTACGCGCAATATTATGCGGGCATTAACATTCCGTCCGCCATTCTTGAACTGATCAGTTATTACGTACGTCACGTAACGTTGATCACCATCATCATAATGAAGTTTGCACACCACATAATTCAATTTTACTTGCTACAAGCAATATGATTGGCTGAAACAAGATTTAGCAACATCAATTAATTATTGAGATAAAGAGAACCCATGACTTGAGAAACAAGTGAAGCAGACTAGCCATCCAAAACTTGTGGGGTATGATGTAGGGTTAAGATTTATTACAGCAAGAGCAGAAATAACACAGAAACAATAAATTGGTAATGGTCGCATAGAAAATTTTGTGGGGAACTGGGGAGCCGACCAGTGAGTCCAGTTAACTACACACGTAGAACACACCGGGGCTTATGAGCTAGATGCCCAGCCTGAACGAGTCCCCGCGTTAAAGGTGGGAAGGATAGACCTGCCCTTCTCGACCGTCTCCTAAGTGCTACATGTAACAAGCCACTGCACTGGTTTAGGCGAGCAGAAATTGAATAGTTCGTACCAATAATACTTGTGCTGGAAAGCGGGGGTTGAAGAATCGAATAGGACAACCAAAACGCTAGTCCAAAATTAATTCGGACTATTTGATATAAAATCAAATAATCCTGATTATTTTGTATAATCTAACTTGCTTTTTATGACGTTCTAGGATGACGTCACAATGCATTTAACGATGTTTTTTCTTCTTTGTTGCTACGGCAAAATTCGTCCGCCTCGTGCATAATCCATATAATCTCGCAAGTTACTCATCACATAACGATAAATGAAATTTTCTGAATTAAATTATAAGGAATGAAGCTAATTTAGACCTAGGTTATACGATATAATCTAGCTTGGTGCAGTTTACGCATAATATAATCCGCTTCACGGATTTTAAAGTGTAAACTGCACCAAGTTAGATTATATCGTATAACCTAGGTCAAAAAGCGGATTATATTATGCGTAAACTGCACCAAGCTAGATTATAATGACAAATGCAAATCACATAATGATAAATGCACATCACATAATGAGAGAAGCACATCACATAATGAAAGAAGCACGTCACATAATGATATATACACATCATTAGATAACATAAGAACACCAGACGGCAGTTAAGCCGTTCCACTTACTCCTGTGATACTGTATGGTGTGTTGTTCGATACGCAAATCAGTATTTCCGAATTCCTTTCCTCCAATCCTTGGAATCTGTCTTCTCTTCGTCAACGACCTATTCTGTCTTTTCTCATCTCCATTTGCCGCAAGATGTAATAGGATTACTGCTCTTTGTTTGATTCCACTTTCTGCCAAGTACTTCAAAAACGCTTCAGATTTAAACTGAGGTCCATTATGTGATGAAATTGACAATGATAATGTCTTTCGTCATTTCAATCTCGTAGTAACGAGTCTAACGACTGAAATACTCTACAGCAACAAAAGCACATTGTCCTGTTGTTGACGATCCCAGTAGGTCTATCGCTAAATCTTGCCACGGTTGTGTTAGTACTTAATGCTGTCGGTTTGATGGGTTCTGGTTTGAAAATACACTAGTAACCTGACACCCGTGACATGATTTCACAAATTTCTCCACGTCTTTGTCCATATATGGTCACCAAACTTTAGTTCTCAACAGCTGCTTAGTACCCATTATTCCTAAATGCCCTTGGTGAGTTAGTTGTACGTGTACACTGTTTTCGTACACTTTCATGAATCACTATCCTCGATCCTCGTAACACTGAATATCATATACTACAAGATCCATTGCGAAATGGTAAAAAAAAATTACAACAGGATTTTTGTCCCATCTGTTTTCCTTGATGAATTTATGAATTTGGACAAGTTCCTCGTCCTTCCGACATGTAGAAGCTTCTTCCACTTCTCTTGTAGACATCAACCTTAAAATCGCTTTCCTTGTTACGAATTTCACACAGTCCTCAGATTCCAGTGAATTTCTGTTTACAGGTTGTGCCTTGTCTACCAAACGCGATAGCACATCCGCAATATTCTGACTTCTGGGCGCATATTTCACTTTGAAGTTGTAAGACATCAGTTTCAAAAGCTATCGTTCAATTCTCGTATTGGGTTGAGATTGCTTTCCATGTAAAACTTTCAAAGGCTTATGGTCCTTCACTGGCTCAAACTCCACACCATACAGGTAGACTTCTCAGAAGCCCAAACGACTGTTAGAGCTTCCTTTCCTGTTGTCGAATAATTGCGTTCTGCTGACGATAATGTCCTTCTAAAGTAACTGATAGCTCGAGTTTCACCACCATACTCTTGAAGTGACACTGCACCAAGACCAACATTACTTGCATCATCCACTAATTGGGTTTTCTTCGCATCCAACCTGAAATGTCCTAATGTTTTCACATTTATCAAACAGTTTTCAGCGTCTCAAAACTTCGCTTCTGTTCTTCTACCCAAACGAACGTAGAACTCTTCTTTGTCAAGATTTGGAATGTTTCTCGGCCTAGAGTTTACAAGTCCAAGAAAACTGTTCACCTTAGAAACTCTAGTTGGCTCCTCGACATCAAATAACGATTTGATTCTCTCACTTGTCGGTCCTATGCCATTCGTTGACAACACATACCCCATACATGTTAACTGGTTCATCCTGAACTCACACTTGCTACGACTGAGATTCAGCCCTTTGTCTTTCAAACTTTGTAACGCAACGACGCGTAGCAGTTCATCATATTCTTCTTTGCTACGACCATGTACAACAATGAAATCTGAAATGTTCTGTATTCCCTCACAGTCATGTAATACTTGTGAATTCACTTATTGATATTTTCCGGAACTGGCTATATACCAAACATCATCAGTCTTTTGTATCGATATAAAACTTTATACGTCACAAAAGTAGTGATCTCCCTCGATGATTCCATTAAACTCCATTTGGTTGTACCCACTCTTGAGGTCAAGTTTACTCAATACCTCACTCCCGTTTAATTTGTATTGAATTTCATACGCCGTAGGGATAGGATCCCATTCCACGACTAATCGCAGCATTCGCTTGTCTCATATCCACACCACAACGGGGGTGTCGAAGGAAGTAGGAAACTGATTTTGAAAGTGAGGGGGGGGGGCAAACTTAAAAATTTTGTGACAAGCAAAAAAATAAATAAAAAAATAAATAGGTCCTTTGAACACTGAAAGGGGGGGGGGGGGGGGGAGGAGGCACAACTCTATAAATTACTGAAAAGTGGGGGGGGGGGCACAATTGTAAATTATGTGACAAGCAAAAAAAATCCAAAAGCCATTTCAACACTGAAAGTGGGGGGGGGGGGGGGGCACACTCCTAAATTGTGTGTTTTTATGCAGAAAAATAATTATTTGAGAAAAGTGGGGGGGGGGGCAAAAACATACTTTTGCCCCCCGCCCCCCCCCCCTTTTTGAACATGTGCCCCCCCCCTGCTCTACGCCCCTGCTCAATTTAATGTCACTACTCGATTTCAGAGACAATACGATGACTGGACTAACCCATGGCGTTTAATCAATGACTTTCTCAATAATGTCCTCAGGTTCATGTTCCTCCAGATGTTGACCTACTTTGTCCCTCAAGCTGTAAGATATTCGGTATATAGCTTGCGCAACAGATTTTACATGTTTGTCAATATGTAGCTTCAACTTAAAGTCTTTCAACTTTCCAATTTCACCCAAACATTCAGGAAATTCCTGAATAATATCGCTTGTCTGTACAGTATTGATTCCAAAATTCAAAACACCTAAAGCTATTGCAGTATTTTCACCCAACAATGCTGGTCCCTTTCTGTTCAACACATAGAATTCCACTTCATTCCAGTTATCTAGTGTCCAACATAGAAATCTGTGTTTAAAATTTACCAGCAAGTCTAATGGTTCGGTGGCACCATATGCATACGGTTTCGTAACATGGTTTTTTTTCTGAATGGGACATAGAATGTTTGTTTTTCAACCCTTTCCCCTGGGTTTTTGGGGTGGTTTTTTTAGTCAATTATATTCTCTGACGTTCCAATGTTAATAATAATGAAATCAACTGATGATCTCCAATACTGACAGTGACTCACATGATTTTCCATATACAATTATGACATTAAACGCATACACATCCTTCACACCTTCAGTCTGGATTTTCCCTCGCTTGTCAATTTCCGTTTGATTTGGGCTTCGACATGCAACACTTCATATGTTCTGTCTGGCCATACTTTCTACAGTTCTACAGTTCTGGTACTATAGGACCTTGTTGGACATGAAAGATGCCCAATCGGATCAGACTCGCCATTTTCCGTAACCGGTTACGGGAATAGCCGAGTAGTTACGATTGGAAAGATCCCTTACAAAGTGTCAGTGTTTCTCACACTGATAAGACTTTTTATCAGATTTTACATTCTCGCCTTTGCTGCAATGCATTCTGTTTGCTGAGGCGCTGTTTCTGTATCCATGTGGTTTTACTTGAACTTCTGTCATTTTCACAGTTGACGCTATGGTTCGTAACAGTTCTAACTTAAAGTCCTTCCCTATCTAATCTCTCAAGTAACTTAGTCCGAATTCTGTGAGACCTAAGCTTTTCAATAATTTGATCCCGAATTTGTTCACCTTGGTTTGCGAAGTCACAGTACACTGCTTGCTGTCTCAATCTTATCATTATTGTTCTACAGTTTCTTTGTCATTTTGAGTAACTTTCCGGAACACGTAACGCTCATATGGAACATTTACTTTATTCTCAAAATGTTTATTCAGCGTTTTCACAGTAAATGTGTACACGTTGTTATCCTGTACGATCTGAACTTCATTTAACGTGTACATGTAGTAAATGTCTTGTACATCTGCAAAAAAGTTCAAAGCTCCTATGATATCTCTTCCATGCTTGATTTAACTGCAACGATTCAGCATTTAGGTCGAAATTTCTCACTCCGTGCAACTCGATAAATGTTGCCATTTCTCCAGAACAATGTATCACAATCTTTGATGTGTGTATTTCATCCGGGTATATAAGTATCCTCGTCGTCAATTGAAGAATTGCATGACCAGCAGTTTCACAGTTTATTACACATCACATTAGACTGGATTGCCCGCCCTTGATTCCAAACGCTCCGCTAGGAATTTCAAGAGACAGGTAACCACCAGCGCCATGACAGTAGGAAAACCTACTGCAGTTTCGCGCATAGCAAGTGCGCATCCTAAAAATAAACTGAATCTTTGGCTTGAAATGGGCGGATCAAGAAATTTATACAAACCATGTTATCATAATACCATTATGTACAGTGACATTGAACTAGTACACTAACTGCATATTAAATTGACTGAACATTCTAAAACACGTCTATGTACACTGATGACATGTTTTACTTGGGAATAAACGACTGTATTGTGCTCTATACTCAGGCGCCTTATCAGTCTGCTTGTCAGCTGAATCCAAGCAATTTAAATTGATTTAAATAATGCTGAAGTCGAACATCGAACTTCTATAAGATCAAACGCCACTGAGGATAACACCTTTCTGAATATAGATTATCTCATCACTTCTATTGCCCGTGACGCGAAACATGGCTGGTGGTTACCTGTCGTTGATTTAGCGTGGCGCCTTATCATCGACAGCGTACCAGTCTACACATCAGATGCACGAGCTCACGCTACTTAATATCCCGGATGTACAAAGAACTACAACTCTAACTTTTCAATATACAAATAAAGTAAATATATCTCGTATATCAATACACTACCAAAAACAGCAAATGTTTAAAATGAACGAAAATGTTTGCGGAAGTAAATATCTTCTGCAAATGCCCCATTATGGAAATTCTAAGGACTTGTATCTTGATCAGGGGATGAAGGAAGCTAGCATTCGAAATAAAGACTTTTTATTGTTTATAGTCATATTTTCATGTAATTTCTAAACATATATACTAGATTTAAGTACTATAATATCATATTTTTAACATTTTCATTACTTTAAACGGAACTGCCAATTCAACCTTTGACCTTGGAATCACTCCATATTTGGTAATGATCATGCATGCATGCGGACAGATGATGTTCAATGGATTTTACACACAATGGTCTATATAGACTTTTCGAACAGTGCATGATGTAGAAAATAACAAGGCAACGCAAGCGTAGCATCACCTCGC
>CAJDSM010024078.1:5546-16455 GCA_903981925.1 Ostrea lurida | reverse complement strand
GGGGGGGGGGCTACATGTTATATTGCAGCTATATACAGCCAATTGTTTAATCATAAAAGTATTCAAATCACACTACATGTACATGCACTATTTGTTTATTTAACAAAAGAAATACATTTTTAGTCATTCACATTTTGACTAATTGGTGGTTATAGTAATTCATGCTTCATGGAGTTATCAGTCATGTACACACAACTCTACATCTTCCCCAGCCAAGGGTTTTCGGTCAAACGGAGGGGGCCGAAAACCTTTGGCTAGCGAAGATGACATTTCTACTGTAAATACATGTATATATCTTATCTATTCTGTTTATTTATATATAATCTTTGCTATTAAATTTAGCAAACAAGTAGAAAAGCAGACATACAATGGTGATTCCTTAGGTGTCTTCTAACTTTTGGTGGAAATTGAGAATCTGAATGCGAGTTATACTGCGTGAAAGACTGATGTAATTAATCATCAAACCTGTCACCATCCCAAAATATAGCTTGAACTTGTGTTTGGCTGCCTGTTGTAATATAACACACACATTAAATAAAATACATGTGCATGTGTAGTCATTCTTTAACAGACGATCACGGAGGTAGAGGTGCAATATCGTGTCGTATGTGTGTGCGCGCGCACGTGTGTGTGTGTGTGCGCGCCGTGTATGTTATGATATTTCTGGAAAATTACATACTGACACTTGACATATCGCAGGTAAATTGCCCGCAGTTCACCGTTTAAAGCTTGAGATTACGATAAATCTCGTCTATGGGTACCTGTCACAACTATTAGCAGCAAGGAGCGACAATTACACCGGCACATTCGGATCATCAAAGTATAGAATATGATTTATCATTTGTTAAATATCGCTAATTTCGTACATGTCCAATATGTTAGTACTAGCTAAAAATTTGCGTGCACGTTTTGTTGTAAATATTAGAAAAAATGTTGTGTTGAAGAGAAAAAGTAAATATTTTGGTTGAGGGAATTACAGTAAGACAAGAATCCGCATTGTTGGTTGAGGGATTTTGTTGAATTTATCTCTAAAGACTAATGTAGCCCAAACGAGAGAAATGGAAATCTACTTAAAGCCAAACAACTGAATTCGTACTTGGTGAAGTTCTTGTCATTTGTCACTGTGAAACATTTGCAAAAAAAGGGGAGTGGAAAAATTGATTGATTGATTATTTATTGTTTTACGTCCCACTCGAGAATATTTCACTCATATGGAGACGTCACCAATGGCAATGAAGGTCTACAAAATTTAGGCCTTGCTCGGCACTGCGGCGTCTTTGAGCAGAGATTAAAGGGTATTATATAAACGTAAATGTTAAGTGACACCAACCTTTACAAAATGACCTTGTGTGACCTTTGCCAGTTATTCCTTTTTGTGAACTTTTTCTCCATACAAGGTATATCTTCTCAATGACCTTGGCTTTGAGAGATATCAGAACGAAAGTTCAATAACTGTTGAAAATTGGTTGAAATGAAGTTTATATTTCATATACAAGATATGTATTTTTAAGTGACCTCGACCTTCACAAAATGACCTTAAGTCACCTTTGACTAAAAGTCATTTGCTTGTAATTATTTATGTGATATATGATCAATACTGTTCAAATACTGTTTGAAATAAGGAACTTTTTCATGTATTGTATACATGTCTCAGTGACCTTGACCTTTCAGAAATGACCTTGAGTAACTTTTACCGTAAACCCATTTGCCTGTTAATTATTTGTGGAATTAATACATCTTCAATACTTGTTCAAAACTGTTAAAATAAGGCACTTTTCCCTTATATATGGTATATGCCTTTGAGTGACCTTGACCTTTAAAAATGACCTTGATTCCTAAGTATCATGTCCCAAGGAATATGATGAAATGGTTGGGAGTGTGAACTATATTGTTAAAAAACTGTTGAAATAAGTTCTGAGTGGAATGGACCTTTCAAAATGACCTTGAAAGCCTTGGATCACAAAGCCCTTGTCACAAGAACATTTGTGGTTAAATTGTATCAAGTTATATATGAAAGGTTTAGGAGATATGAGCCCGGACGGACGGTCGACGGACACTACGGCGACTATATTGCTCCCCCGAAAATTTTCGGGGGGCTTAAACAAGAGGCCCACAGGCCTAAAACGGTCACCTGAGTATCATAGCCCACACAGGGAGTCTTTCTATTTGCATTTCTTAAGTCTCAATACAGAGTATTTGTTCACCTGTTAATATCTTTCAAATATATGCATATGATTCCTATTCTTATACACAAGATTATCATTTCAATTCTCACAAGATTGTTCAAGGAATTTTAAATGAAAACCATTATTGCTACTTTAATGTCCATGTGAGCTTGACCTCTTGACCTTTGACCCAAAATTCAATAGAGAACATATTTGACCCATGGTTGATTCATGTGTATTGATATGGTGATTCTAGTAGAAAGGATAATGCTGAAGGAGCCTGGAAATCAGATTGCTACTTTGATGTCCAGTGCACTTGACCTTTGGACCCAAAATTTCGATAAAAGAACCATCTTCGTCGTCATGAGTAGTATATATATATATATATATATATATGATATAGTGACTCTAGGTAGAAAGGATAATGCTCTGAAAACCCGAAACCATATATATAGATCCGTCCCATGTTAAGATATAGTGACTCTAGGCAAAAATTGGATAATTCTCTTGAGCCCAGACCAATAGCCTACTTCGATGTCCAGTGTGCTTGACCTTTGCCCTTTTGACCCCAATGGCAATAGGTAAACCATATGTATTGATATGGTGACTCTTGGTAAAAAGGCTAACACTAAAAGTCTGGGAACCATTCTGCCTACAGAGGGATGAGCCCAGTAACACCCCCCCCCCCCCCCCCCAACTTGTTGCAGGTGGTATAATTATGACAAGAAGGCCCCTTCTCATTCCAAAATTCATTAACTTCACATTAATATCAACTTAGCATTTGAAAAGATGCCTTTTCAAATGCTTTACATATAAAACACTATGTACCAAAGTCCCCCCCCCCCCCTCCCTGGGTCAGAAATCCCATCTCCCGGGGATCACCAAATTCAATTTTGCGTAAAAGCTTCCTGCCTCTACAATCACTATGTATTTGGTTTTTCTCAGGACATGTGCAGTTGTAAAGAGATATTTTTTTAAAACATTTGTCACTTGTTGGGCAGTTTTTTGCCCCACCCCAGAACGGCGCCCATGTGGGCAAGAGACCTGAAATTTACAATTATGTGCCCCTTTCCCAAAGATGCTTCATACCAAATTTGAAAAGAATGGACCATTGTTATCAGAAGAAGCAAAAATGTTCAATTGTTAACACATTTCATCAGATGACCATTTTGGCCCATCCCTAATACTAAAGACCCCTACCCCCGTAGGATCATACAATTTACAAGTTTGATAAAAAGGCTCCCTATTCGATTCATAAAATATCATTTAATTTCACATTAATATCACATGCAATTAAGATGTTAATCAAATGTTTAGCATATAAACCACTATTAACCAAGTTTGGTTCCCGCCACTGCGGTCAGAACACCCTACCCCGGGTCACCAAAATTACACATTTTGGGTAAAGCCATTCCTGCTCTACAATTCACTATGCATTTGGTTTTCTCTTGAGACATTTTTGCGGTTTGTATAAGAAGAAAAGTTTTGAAAATTGGTCACTTTTTGCGGCAGTTTTGCCCCACCCCCAAAGGTGCAAGAGACCTGAAAAATTACAATTTATTCCCCTTCCCAAAGATGATTCATATCAAATTTGAAAAGAATTGGACCATGGTTATCAAGAAGTTAAAAAATTTCAATTGTTAACGGACGACGACGGACAAAAAACCTAATTGCAATAGTCACCTGAGTTTACTCAGGTGACCTAAAAAACACCAAAACAAAACCAAAAAAAAAAACGAACAACAAAAACACGTTATAGAGTCTAAAAGCAAAAGAAAGTGAACAAAGTGGAACAACTCATGGAAGAAGTGGATAGACGCTTGATATATGTACTCTATGATAGGGTTCGGGTAACGCTCTCGCTTCTCCATCGCTGCGATCTCTGTTATATCGGCAGCTGTGTATTATGTGTGCAGAGGGCCTAGTTGTCGCCCGCTCGGACATGTGTTCCTCCCACGTAATGACCCCCAGTGCCAACATTTGTGCAATTAAAAGGACCCAATTGGAAAATAAGCTTTCTGTAAACCAGTAGTCTGGTAAATTACCATGACAAATGTGTATTATTTAGAAACAGGCGTTTAAGGTGCGTGAGGGTGTGGTGCTTGCTAGCTTGCAATATTGTAGCCTCGCGATCTTTTTTTTCTTTTTATTCTGACGTTTTTTCGGAAGAGGGCTACAATTCCCGTAAAGATCTTTCTAATGGTGAAAAATATTTTGCTGAATTAAACTATAATGAGCGCGTTATATTCTGTCATAACGTTGTGTATCAATAAGGGTACCTACGTTTAGTTTGACAGTCTAACTTAGGCGTTTTCTATAAATATCAGGTGCTACATGATAAATTCTTTCGTCTGATCCCCATGTTTTATCGCCGAGATCCAGAGTTCTACTCAAAAACCAAATGCAATCAGTGGCGAAAATGAAATTTTCGAACCATTCCAACAAAGAAAAAAATCATATGATGGCAGAAAAAAATTACACTCTGGTCACTTTTTTTAACTTTTTTAAATCCGTCTTCCGTTTGTAAACACTACCTTATATGCATATTATGAAGTCCAGCTTCGAACAATCAAACATTGGCGCCCAAATATGAATCGAGAAATTCCAGTATGGGAATTGTTTTAAAATGGTCAGATAAATTCTCAAAAAAATCGTAAGTTGCAGGTTAGAAATTATTTATAGACTAACGAATATATGTTGTAATGTTTATTTACGTAAATAAACCCAGCAAATGATTTAAATAATCGGAAATTTGTTGTGAAAGTGAATCACTCCCGAATCTGCACCATTACGGAGATCCAAAACATTTAAAAAAGAAAAGAAAAAGGGGGGGGGGCTACATGTTATATTGCAGCTATATACAGCCAATTGTTTAATTCATAAAAGTATTCAAATCACACTACATGTACATGCACTATTTGTTTATTTTAACAAAAAAATACATTTTAGTCATTCACCATTTATCTAATTGGTGGTTATAGTAATTCATGCTTCATGGAGTTATCAGTCAGGTACACACAACTCTTACATCTTCCCCAGTCAAGGGTTTCGGTCAAACGGAGGGGCCGAAAACCTTTGGCTAACGAAGATGACATTTTCTACTGTTAAATACATGTATATATCTTATCTATTCTGTTATATTTATATATAATCTTTGCTATTAAATTTAGCAAACAAGTAGAAAAGCAGACACACAATGGTGATTCCTTAGGTGTCTTCTAACTTTTGGTGGAAATGAGAATCTGAATGCGAAGTTTATACTGCGTGAAAGACTGATGTAATTAATCATCAAACCTGTCACCATTCCCAAAATATAGCTTGTAACTTGTGTTTGGCTGCCTGTTGTTAAATAAACACACACATTAAATAAAATACATGTGCATGTGTAGTCATTCTTTAACAGACGATCACGAGGTAGAGGTGCAATATTCGTTGTCGTATGTGTGTGCGCGCCGCACGTGTGTGGGTGTGTGCCGCGCGTGTATGTGTATGATATTCTGTAAACAATTACATACTGACACTGACATATCGAGGTAAATTGCCGCAGTTCACCGTTTAAGCTTGAGATTACGATAAATCTCGCTCTGATGGGGTACCGGTCACAAACTATTAGCAGCAAGGAGCGACATTACAGCCGGCACATTCGGATCATCAAGGTATAGAATATGATTTTATCATTTTGTAAAATATCGCTAATTGCGTACATGTCCAATATTTAGTACGTTATCTAAAAATTTGCGTGCAACGTTTTGTTGTAAATATTAAGAAAAATTGTTTTGAAGAGAAAAAGCTGTAAGTATTTGTGGCTGAGGGAATACATAAAGACAAAGAATCGCATTGTGGTTCATGGAGTATTGTTGAATTTATCTCTCGCGATCAATCTTTAATTCTAAACGGGGTAAATCGAGGCTGAAATCGAATTTTTTTTTCACTTATAAAAATGATAAAGTTCATTGCCTGTATCAACACATTATATCTGACTATGGACTTTGTCACAACAAATATAATAGTTACACGTAAATGGGCAGTAAGTTTAACTTGTTAAAAAACTAGTGGCCTACTTCAGTTCCCGTAAATTCAAATTTGAAAGTAACAAAATGCACTGATTCTTACGAATACAATAAGATACAAATAAATATTGATACGTTTCCGTTACGTATCTGTGATTAGATTTGATGTTGGGGTCACGTGAGGCTTCAAACCATGACTGACCTCTAGCTACTCCATTTGTAAACAAATTCAAGTTTAAACTTCATGTTGAAAGATAACAGGTTACAAATGTACCGATTTTTCTTAACAACATTGAGCGTTCGAAGGTCAGACTTTAAATTGATTATAATGAAATGAAGACAAGTAGACAATTGGAACAAATGATTTCTCAACTTCATGCAGTGTAACAACGTAATTAAAACAAAGTTTTGAAGTTTCTGATGACAATTTCTCAAAGAAAGGTGGACACTATCAAATGTTATCAGTTTACCTGCATCACGAGGGTAGAGGAAAGTCTTGAATGAGTGCAAAATATTGACATCATCTTCCAATACATGCCTTCTATACCCATGCGGCACAGATGACTATTGGTCATCCATGTGGTTAAGAAAATTTTATTTAGTACACCTCCAACAAAAGAGTTTTGCCTATATCAAATCACTTGGTACACCCCAAAGAATTTTGTCTTTTCTTCGATTCTTTTCTTTTTATGAACATTTTCCCCCGACAAATTATTTTTAAAAAATCATTTTTCTGAAGTAAAATGCAAAATTATCATATTTACATTGAAGGGGGCAAAAAACCTTTAACATGTACAGAAAGCCTATTTAAAACTACACAAGATCATTAATTCACATTTTCGAAAACTTTCCCATTTAAAATGATATATACAAAATATCAGCGTGTACCGCGAGGGTGTTCTCCGCGTATGACAGATCACTCCGCGGTTGATAGATCGCTATACCTAGTGTAGAACAGCATCAGTAAGTTTTTAACACAAAACATTTCAAAAGACTCAGCCACTCTTGAAACATGGATGAAGAATGTGTAGAAAAAACCTAATAATTCTTGAAAAACTACTCACTTTCCACCCTCACCTGGCTCTGGAATACAGGTAAACTCCCTTGAGGGTACTAATGATCAAACCCAGCCATTACAAAATCGCACCAATCAAGATAAATACTGATGATCTTGATTAATGGATAAAAAAGAAATTCAGAAGGGTAGTAAAAATTAAACAGACACCACAAAGAAGTTTGATTTCTCGTGTAAAACATGTACTAAGTATGTTAAATTTTTCTCTCGCCGCTCGATTTGGTCCCTCGATCGCTTTGCTCGGCACCAAATCTCTTGGTACTAGAGAAAGTTTACCAAGTTCATTTTTATTCATTCAAANTTTACCAACATATACATATCATCTTTCGAATCATTGCAACACTTGCTGAAAGTTGAACTTTGCTTTGAAGATTGCGCCATGGACTCCAGAGTAGGGGTCCTTATGGTTTGGCTGCTATTTGGCACCCTGCTTGGTTTGTATTTATACACACCATTCCCGGAGAATGCCAAACACCCTGTCAAGCAGAGGTTTTCTAGGGCAATGGTCAGGTTTATGTATGATATTGTAAGTAACTCATCTTCAACAATTTTTGTCAAATAACTTTAAAAAATCAATACATGTATCTTGTTAAAAATATTAAAGATATGGACTGCTAATTATGAATTTTTTTTTATCGTCTTGCAGTTTATATCTTATTGTGAATTGCTTTATTGCATATAGAGCTCAGTTGGAAATAGTCTTGGCTTGGGATCGAAGCAACGAACCAGACGTCTTCTGAAATCACTCATTACTACCGTATAACGGGTTTTTCTCGCGTATCACAAAATTTGCGAATCTGCCCCAAAACACTGCTATTTTTATTTGCGTGTTCCTTTGTTTGCGATTCTTGGTATCATCTGTTGTATATATATTACATTATATATTGGTGTAAATTTTATGCGAATCAATTGTTTGCGATTCAAAAATACTCGCAAATAAAGCGAAAATTAGATTATCGCGAAAAAAACCCGTATACGGATCACGAGAGCCAGATGACGGAACACTGCAGGTATACATCAGTGCAATATAGTAGTATTATTTGCCATTTACCCGTTTCCATCCATTTCTAGCACAAACGGAACATTATTTGTGTAATTTTTAAGAATTTTTACTGAAAATCTGCATCCACTAAAGTTTGGACAGATTAATTTGTTTGGACACGATCTACTGAGATTGAAGGGAGAGAGAGAGAGAGAGAGAGAGAGAGAGAGAGAGAGAGAGAGAGAGAGAGAGAGAGAGAGAGAGAGAGAGAGAGAGAGAGAGAGAGAGAGAGAGAGATCAATAACAAATTACACAAATAATGTAATCCAAAGTAGATCGTGTCCAAACAAATTAATCTGTCCAAACTTTAGTGGATGCAGATTTTCAGTAAAAATTCTTAAAAATTACACAAATAATGTTCCGTTTGTGCTAGAAATGGATGGAAACGGGTAAATGCAAATAATACTACTATATTGCACTGATGTATACCTGCAGTGTTCCGTCATCTGGCTCTCGTGATACCGTATAACGGGTTTTTTTTCGCGATAATCTAATTTTCGCTTTATTTGCGAGTATTTTTGAATCGCAAACAATTGATTCGCATAAAATTTACACCAATATATAATGTATATATATACAACAGATGATACCAAGAATCGCAAACAAAGGAACACGCAAATAAAAATAGCAGTGTTTTGGGGCAGATTCGCAAATTTTGTGATACGCGGAAAAACCCGTTATACGGTAGTAATGAGTGATTCAGAAAGACGTCTGGTTCGTTGACTTTCGATCCCAAGCCAAGACTATTTCCAACTGAGCTCTATATGCAATAAAGCAATTCACAATAAGATATAAACTGCAAGACGATAAAAAAAATTCATAATTAGCAGTCCATATCTTTAATATTTTTAACAAGATACATGTATTGATTTTTAAAGTTATTTGACAAAAATTGTTGTAGATGATTACTTACATATTCATACATAAACCTGACCATTGCCTAGAAACCTCTGCTTGACAGGGTGTTTGGCATTTCTCCGGGAATGGTGTGTATAAATACAAACCAAGCAGGGTGCCAAATAGCAGCCAAACCATAAGGACCCCTACTCTGGAGTCCATGGCGCAATCTTCAAAGCAAAGTTCAACTTTCAGCAAGTGTTGCAATGATTCAGAAGATGATATGTATATGTTGGTAAAGTTACGCGCAGGAAATTCTCCCTTCTTAAAGAAATCAGACCGGATTCAGAAAAGGCTATTCAACATTGGACAATATACTTATTTTACAATTCTTGTCTCAGACACTAATTACTAATAAAGAAAAAACTTTTTGTTGCTTTTATTGACTTCAACAAGCGGATACGGTGTGAGAGATGGCCTCTGGGTATAAACTTATTTAAGAATGGATTGATGGTAAATGTTTTAATTATATAAAAAATATGTATAAAGGTATAAAATCACTTATCAAGATGAATAATAGAACTTCTGAGTTTTTCAACTGTAATGTCGGAGTCGACAGGGGGAAAATTTGTCCCCCTTTTTATTTTCACTTTTTTCAATGATCTTGAAGATTTTTTGATAGAGAAAAATGTTATTGGTCTTTCCACAATTGAACAATGTATTGAACAATGTATTGAAGACTAAACTCCTTGTATTTTGAAATTATTTATCCTGTATATGCTGATGATACAGTTATTATGTCTGAAAATGCTACTGATTTACAATATGCTCTAGATAATTTTTCCATTTACTGTAATCAGTGGAAACTTAGGTTAATGTAACTAAAACAAAAATTATTGTGTTTTCAAAGGGCCCGGCACCTAAAAATACATTCAAATACAAACGATAATGTAATTGAAACTGTTAAAGACTTTAATTATCTTGGTATTTATCTTTCAAGGTCCGGGTCCTTTTGCCAAGCACAAAAAGCATTTAGTGCACAAGCACAGAAAGCAATGTACGGAGTAATAAAAAAAATCCGTTTGTATGATTTATCAATTGAATGTCAATTAGATTTATTTGATAAGGTTGTTGTACCAGTTTTTACTGTTGCATGTGAAATATTGGGGCTATGAAACATTGATATTATTGAGCGCGTGCATCTAAGATTTCTCTAAAACACATTTTAAACCTTAGAGTAGTACACCTAATTTCATGGTGTACGGCGAAACAGGTAGATATCCATTGTATGTAACTGTGTATATCAAGAATGATTTCCTATTGGGTAAAGTTCTCTCAGTGATGAAAACAAAATTTGTAAAATTATTTACAGATATTTTACACGGCAGTATAAAAGGGATTAAATAGAAATCCCTGGTTTTCTTGCATTCATAATATTTTGACACTTGTGGTCTGTCAAATATTTGGAATGACAAAGTACACACTTTTGTACCAGTTAGATGGATATCTTCCGTAGGTTGTCAAATCTTTAAAGACCAATTTATACAGAAATGGCACAGTGAAATAAATGATCGTCAAAGGGCTTATTGTTACAGAATATACAAAACAATATTTTCGATTGAAAGTTATTTGATAACATGCCTAAAAACTTAGAACCAGTTTAATCAAATTTAGAACAACTAATCATCATTTTCCTGTTGAAATAGGTAGGTGGAGTGGGTCCAATGAACGATAGACTGTGCCATCTCTGTAATTGCAACAAAATTGGAGATGAGTATCA
>CAJDSM010024077.1:0-34274 GCA_903981925.1 Ostrea lurida | reverse complement strand
ACAGAAAATCTTAAAGTTTCAACTTTGGGTTGTTGGAGAATAGTTTTTGTTTTTGTTTTAAACACTTTTACTGTATATTCATAAGTTTAAGCAAAATATAAATATTGTCAGAGGTATATCTTCTTTATATCTGACTTAGAGATATTTTTTATGCTGAAGATTTACTTCTTTTTGATCGGTGGCCTTTCAGGAATTTAACATCTGTATCGAAAAGAGTCGTCTCCAATTCTCGAAAAAGAGATATCTCATTTGTGGTGAGCATTATCTAAATAGGTTGCGAAAAGATACTGCACAAAATGTTGTCTTTACTATACGCAATGATGAAATATTTCTTTTTGGATGCAAGATCGGAGTCTTTTCCAACTCTTGTTTTGAAAAGACGACGAATCTTTCTTGACTCGAGACGTCTAACAAACCTGAAGAACATATTTTTTCCCAAGGAACAAACGAAATATGGCATATATCTTCTTAACTAAAAAATAAACCAGAATGATAACTCTAAATAGACATATTAAAGAAAGGGTAGATAGTTATACCGGTAAATAGAATACTTCATTAACACGAGTGTGGAATTGAAAAAATCCATCAAGGGGACAATATTCGCAATCTAGGTCTCGGTTTTACTGATTCGCGTTCCATTTTACGTGTATACATAGACTTAAAAACGTATTGAGAAGCTAGTATGAAATCGAACTTTGAATAAAGCAATGCATGCTTCACCATGTAAAGTATGTTTGTTATATACGTTCCGTCGAGAATATTTCACTCATATTGAGACGACACCAGTTGTATGTGAAGTACCACATTTAGACGCTCAGGGTCACAGCAGCAAGGGTTAACGTGCCAACGCCGTCATGACACGGGACCCCCGTTTTAAGGTCACCTCCGGAAGACCCGTAATTCTCACTTCTTAATACCGAGCGTTTGACAAAAGGACCAATCACAACCCATGTTTACATCTTGGGTTAGCATGATGTCATTATCAATGACTTCGTAGCAGTGTTACTGTATGACAGAAAAATCTCACATGGTTGTCTCAAATGGTAATCATCTCTACAAGATAAACTTAACGAGATATCTTGTTCTTTGTGATAGATTTTCAATGTAAACTTACCTTGTTTCACACCTTTGATTGAGTACCATAATATTACAATGACCTAGAAAATATTCACAAACATGTTCAATTTCAAACGATACTTTTGATTCATGAATCACCGAATGATGAAACCATTGGCATCATATTTAATGCCCAAATCTAAATCATACAAAATATGAATTTTGATCGTTTTGATGTTTATTGTAATACAACGCAATACAATGCATACAATGTTTATGTTAAAATAAACCCCACATTGACTCCTAAGCATTAAACAAAAAGAAGCATGGCACGCGATCATGGTGCCACGTGATATAAACAGTAGGCACTGTATTTACACTGCAGACTGAGTTAACCAGCAGCTTGGGTTGGATTCTTTTAGTTCATCACGTTTCATTTTACCTAATAATATGCAAAAGTGACGATGAAAAATTAGTTTCCACTGGATTTGAGAATCCGGTGCAATCAATCTTATAAGCTTGCTCGAACAGAGTTGGCACTTTGGCAGCAAAAACGAAAGGTTGAAGATAAGTGCAAAGGATTATTACCTGCAAAAGTGAAGTGATAAAAGCCACAATTAAAGGATAGAAACGTAAAGTGAAAAATCATTTATCACTATTTGAATGTATGGTTTATATTACAATACGATGGCTTTTGCAAAAAAGTTTAATGATTGCAAATTTCGAATAAAAAGAGAGCTAGTGCGAAATAATTCTTCTATGCTAACTTCACTTTACTGAAACTCTTTGAACATTTACCAGAGAATAAGTAAGACAACGTGATAAAATGCATGATCTATGTGTCGAATTGGCTAGTCCGGAGACAACCCTAGTGAAGACATTTATTCCGTGTGAAGTCATGACATTAGGTATTAGCAGTGTTTGATATTATCTAAATACAATCAAAGCACAAGCTGTCAGAATCCGTAAGTTCCGGAGGCAAATAACAAGCCTATCCAACTCCACACTATCTGTCGCGTTTTATCACAACAGGGCGCTTACCCATCTTGGATTCCTTTCGCCGCAGCTTTTTTAGGCCTTCCCCGATTCTTTTATAACGCAGAGTTTGATTGGCTGTTTGGAAACTTAAGTAAAACTTTCCTCCAATACACATCAATTTGGCTAAAAATTGTCGACTGCTACGGTGATTATAAATCTGAACGGAAGCTGAACATCTTATCAGAACAGCCTCATCACTTACTGTAAGTATGTGTGTGATTTCTTTAATATTTGACTTTTCTTTCACCTTTATGATTAATTAATTAGGCACGTATGTATGTGTTCATGTGTTTGACAATGTGACAAAATCGGAAATTCTCATACAGTTATTGGAAATAGATACACTCTGATGGTCCTCTCACTCACCGTGACGTTCTTTGAAGTGTGGAATTTTTAAATATTAACGGACTTTAATTGGGTAATTGAATATTCAAGGTGAAATAATTACATCACCTTGAATAATTTAAGCGTAGATAATTTTTTTTTTCAAATGATGTAGACAAGATTCATTTTTTATTAAAACTAGCTTGGCACATTGCTATAACTCGGTGTAGATCGTCATATTTGCTTTTGAATTGCTAAGACACCGTGGAATTATGCTGGATTTTTACTTCACTAACATTACATGTCTACCGTTATCTCCCACAGCCAGGAAACATCTGCAAAATAATTTTCCCCCAAAAGACGCAAGGAGACTTGAACATCTGAAACATTTGCTTCATCTCAAATCCGATCAAAACACCATAGGCAGTGATTGCTGCCAGCGAGTCGGTATATTTAGATAATTTCTGGAGAGCTCAATTTTCAGGAACAGGTTCTAGTTTGTTGTTAAGAGAACAAATTTTATTTTCATTTTATCACCTTGAAGAAGGTCAAAATGTAAAAGTGGGAGTTATCATTAAAAGTAAAATACACCAGAGAGTTTTGAAACATCGAATGAAATATATGGAGATATATACAATCTTGGCAATCTCAACTCATTATCGATCTGTAATATATGATTATTATCGATGAGGCAGGTGATTGACATGCATATATTTATCAGATAGCATGGCTCTACACCTATATGCTAATTTGTTACCAACTGGCACCAAAGAACTGCATTTCTTGACGTGCTAATAATGATTTTAAAAGCGGATTAACAACACTTTGGAACATCGTAGATTCTAGAATTGATGTGTCGTTCTTCTAACAAAAATGAAATAGTATTCATATTTGCTTCGTTGAGTACACAGCTAAGTACTTAAGCATTTTATATCGATGCGATTCGTAAAATCCCAATTGAGTATCATTTTCACATGCAGGCTACAGTTCCTTGAACTTCGATCCACTTTGAAGCAAGCTTTTCCTGTATAGTCTTGATGGATGATTCAGAGTGATGTATATGATCCATAAGTGTGTACAGAAGTTATGCCTTTTCTCTTTGTAGGCTGTCTGCTCGCTGTTGGCCTTGTTGTTGTTCGTCAGATCTAGTCCATTTCTCCTTGATTTCGTGTTGAATTTAGCGAAACAGCAAACATGTCCGGGGCTTTCGATCCTTCCGACCCAGACTTCCAGTATCTGGCTGTGGACAGAAAGAAGTTGCTGAAGGAACAAACTCAGCCCTTCGATGGCAAGAAAATGTGCTGGGTCCCTGATGAGAAAGAGGGATTTGTTGGGGCCGAGATTCAGTCCTCAAAGGGAGAGGAGATCACAGTCAAGACCATTGAAAAACAGGAGGTAGGCATGGCTAAAGGGTTTGGCAGTGGGGGCCTATTTGTCCCTCTTTGCATATAGCAATGTACATGTATATCATCTTAAAACGTCATCGTTAGTTTTTGTGTATCTACATAACACATATTTTGATGACGAATATACTTAATTTGCAATTAACAAGTATTGCGTTAAAATGTCAAAAAAAGTACCAATAAACGTTTGATGTTTCAACAGTTTTTGATTGTTTTTAACAGAATCGTACAGTAAAGAAGGATGATATCCAGCAAATGAATCCACCCAAGTTTGAGAAGATCGAAGACATGGCCAACATGACCTATCTGAACGAAGCCTCTGTTTTGCATAACCTGAGATCTCGTTACTACATAGGGATGATCTACGTAAGCAAGTTTGGATATATTTAAAACAAAATGCACGGAATCAATAATACCATCTCCAAATTCATAACTTACAAAACATAGAAGCAAATGCAAAGCAGGTTGCTGAGTAGTTTGTTGTTCTTGCACGTGTAATTGTAACCAATGTTGTAAGGTTATGGAACCTTTCAATGAGCCATTCTTTATTCGTTAAAAATCCAGCTTAAGATGGATACCGTCTGTGAACTAACCCCCTATCCTCCCGGTTTGTAAGAGGCAATTCTAGGGGTTTTATTCCCTGCCTCCTCCTTTCCACTAACGCAATATTTAATCAGGCAGCCTAAAAGCTCAAATAAGCTTCGAGAAAATATCTTGGCTAAGTATGAAAGATATCAAACGATGTACTGTACAAATAAATTAAACAGATAATATCGTTTAATCTATAATCTGAAATGTTATCTGGTGATATAAGATATGGTTCAAAAACCAGATATTGCGAATGTCTGTTCTCATGGTAACCTCACCAACAAGTCGGCAATGCATTGTACTTGCTGTAACAGTTAATTTGTCTAACGGAAAATGATAGCATATAAATTCTGGATTATGTATTTAAAAATAATGATCATTATATAGGTATCATAGGTAGCAAGCTTTAGACACAATTTAAAAAGACGCATAACACGTTGACTAAGCTAAAATGTCTAGATCAAACTGTAAAGTATGGTACGCTCCCTGTGTTTAAAATTAATTATCAATATTTACATTATACAAGAAAGCCAAAGAATGCAATGGAATTTATAAGCCTTAGAGTTCAGGAGCACTCGAGTCTGCGGAAAATTATCTTTTCATCGAGCTATCAGATTACTTTTATTTTGCAAGTTGCATCTGCCCACTCTAAACATTTGCAATGTTGGGGAGCAGATAACACACCTAGCATTGATGTGTTCGCTCACCTACGGCAAATACTTATATGGTATGGGAAAGAGAGCTAAAAATAGCCCCCAAGCCGGTAACCTGACTCCCTCTAACTTTGCATATACAACCGCGGCATGCTTAGCTGCTTGGCAGCTACTTACCGTAGATATGATATATACTTACCAATGCAACGGAATGCGTTCAGCGAAAAAGATATTCATTTTTGAGAGATTGCCTCCTGACATTTTCTGATCCTTTAAGACAATGATGCTTTGATTTCGTGGTTTTTATGTTTTGCATATTGGTTTCCTATTTGTCGGTTTGCCCAATTCTTGAACAGCCATGTATTCATTTTCTCTTAAAATCATACTGTATGGACACATGTGTTGTGTTCAGATCTAAACACAATTTTACATTCCAACTTTCGCTATGCATTAGTACATGTAGAATGCACGTGTAGTCAAAATGTACTGTTCAAAGACAGAAGCACATGCATACATAACACTACACTTATTTCATCGTATGGTTATACTGTAGTCTGAAAATGATCTAAATCAAACTTTGAATTTAGGTTCTAAATTCTTCATTATATAAATTTCATACATCGTAATTACACATACATCGTAATGACACATACATCGTAATTACATATGGTGTTCTGTCTGTATCTGTACAAACATAAAGCGGCATATGTTTAGTCTGAATTGGTACAAGCCCAATCGTCTGTATTAACATCTAATCTGAACCGTGTATCAGCTCCCCCCCCCCCCCTCCATCTATCTATATCTATACACACAAACTAATGTCAATTGCTATTTGTCTTTATCTATACACATTTTGTCTTCATTTATACAAACCTATTTCGAGCTGTTAATTTTGTCTATAATTATAGACATACCTATCTTTTTACCAGGACATCACTCTGGGCGTTTGCAGTATTACTTATTACCACCATCCTCCGGCGCCCTGTTTTGCTTCCCATTTTATTCATTTAAACTCCAACCTACATACTTGAACTGTCTTGAAAACATCTCACTTTGTTCCCTAACAAGACCTTGACTGCTTTGACTGTTTGACTATATTTTGTACAGACATACTCTGGGCTTTGTTGTTGTTATTAGACATACTCTGGCTGTTTTGCTTATTTGTATACATACTTTGGACTGTTTTGCAATGTGCTCTTAGGTTTGTACAGACAATTTCTACATAATGCCAGTTCCTAGCGCACTACTGCGATCTCGGCTCGTCTTTGTCTATACTTGTACACATACTTTGGGCTGTTTTGTCTATATTTATACATACTTTGGACTGTTTGACTATATTTTGTACAGACCTTGGACTGCTTTGACTGTTTGACTATATTTTGTACAGACATACTCTGGGCTGTTTTGTGTATACTTGTACACATACTTTGGGCTGTTTTGTCTCTATTTATACATACTTTGGACTGTTTTGACTGTTTGCCTATATTTTAAACAGACATACTCTGGGCTGTTTTGTGTATATTTGTACATACTTTGGACTGCTTTGACTGTTTGCCTATATTTTGTACAGACATACTCTGGGCTGTTTTGTGTGGCTATCAATCCTTACCGCCGTCTACCAATCTACACAGAGGGTATCATTGCTAAGTACAGAGGAAAGAGAAGGATGGAGATGCCTCCCCACTTGTTCTCCATCGCAGACAATGCTTACCAGTTCATGGTACAAGGTAACCATAACTTGTACAATTCTACTCTCACATAATATGCGAACAACTTACCTATTGTACATGTACATGTATATGTACAATTCTACTCTCACACAACTTACCTATGTATATATACAATCCTACTCGCATAACATTCGAAGAATAAGTTACCCATGTATATGTTCAATTCTACTTACACACAACATGCAAGAAACAAGTTACCTACTTATAAGTACAATATATGTACAACATTCGAACAACAATTTACCTATGTATATGTACAATATGTACAATAACATGCGAACAGCAAGTTACCTTATATATATATGTACAATTCTATTTCCAGTTTCATGTACAAAAATACATATTGTCTATTTAGGATTATTTCATTTCACCATGATAACATGATGTATACAGTCCATTCGCAATTCACGAACTAACAAGTGGTATATTACATATTTAATGGTGTTTTTCTTTTTTGTTTTTCAGATCGTGAAAACCAATCTATGCTTATCACGTAAGTATGCGATAGAGTAACCCATATCATACTTACGACAGAATGAAGTGAATTGTCTTATCACTCTACAGCGACGGGAGCAGGGCGTCATCACACAGTCGCTCTTTGTAGAAAAAAACAACACACCAAGCCTTACTGATAAGTCAACCGAATAGAAGATGCACGGATTACATAAAATAAGACAAAAATGTTTAAAAACGTGTATTAAAGATGGCAAGGAGATAGACGAAAATTGCCCTACAAAATATTCTACGATTCCAAATGTATTTTGTTTCATTTATTGAAATTCAAGGGACCTGATACATTGTTTAAATAAGTCGAAAGTCAGGATATTTGTGTGCCCAAGTAATTTACGATTGGTACACGTGTAGTATGGAAATGAAGTCACGTATCATAATACTACAAGAATGATGGAGATATATAATTTTAAAAATGAAATAGAAAGATTAAATACAATTCTACATTTCATTTTCATTACGGGTACTAATAAACCATTCTTATGATGCAATTTAAACACATTCGTGCATTCCAAACCGTATCCGTTTCCTTTTGGGTGAATATATATACAGTTGTGCATATACAGTTTTGTATATTGAAACAACAACAGTTGTATACCCAAGTGTGTCGGATCAACAACGTAGATGCAAGGACAAGAGAAGAGAACAGTTATATAGAGCACTAAAAAGGCCTAACGACACGAACAGTAAAAATTCTCAAGTTTTCAGGACAAATGTAACAAAAAACCATTATTTTTAAGCAAGTTGTCTGCAATAGAATGCATGATTGTTGTTTGGATTATAGATCAAACAATGGGCCAAACTTTCACATCATATTGCGCTGATTGTTTATTTTTAAACATAGAGGTGAGTCTGGAGCTGGGAAGACAGAAAGTACCAAGAAAGTAATTCAGTATTTTGCTCGAGTGGCAGCTAATATCTACCGTGAATCTCAAAAGAGGGGACACGATGGTGGCCCGTATGTTGTAAGTTTTAAGGTTTCAATATACAATGCATTGTGAGGAATCGGGTCCACGAGTGTTTTCAAAGGAATCACATGACACTCACATTTCTGTGTCAAATTTCATCTCAATGGAAGCAATTCAGATCCTTTGAAAACTCGATGATTCAGGTTTCTTCACATCAGTTGTGGTGGAAGGCAACGATCTCTGAAAAAGCTCAGAGATGCTTTTCCACGACAACTAGCTTTATATGTAATGCTTAAAAATCAATAGATTTTATTGAATATTTTGATACAGAGGAGAATCTGGAGCCGGTAAAACTGAAAATACCAAAAAAGTCATCCAGTATTTTGCCCACGTCGCTGCAAGCTTACAAAAGAAGGGTGATGACGAGGACAAAAAAGACTCGAAGAAGGTTGTACGGGAGACGCCTCTTTCGATGAGAGCATGATGTCACAATAGAATTGAGGAATTAAAGATTATTACAAGTTGTAATTGACAAAAAATGATAATATTTCGATTGAACAAAAGTGGAGACTTGCCCCCCTAAACAATTCCTGACTACAGCCTAATTGCATGAGTTTTGATCCCAAATGAGATATTTCAGAAGGACGTACAAGCCGAAACATTTTTATGTTAGTTTTGAACGTCCTTTGAAAAATCTATTGACCACAGTCCAGAAGAATAACATTAGTGAATAGTTAGTTCTACTCCAGTCGTCTGCGGAGGTCACCTTGCAGTTTTCTATCACATTGTTCACCTTTCCTGTTTGACCGTTTCGTCCTTTGTACACTGTTTTATTTTATGACGTCAGAAATGACAGTACTTAGGAAGTTTCATTGCATGGAGTGCCACACCCTTATTTTGGCAAGTCTCCTGTGACATCATGTAATCACGAAAGCACGGGGCGACACACGACGTCATTCCAGTTTGCTGTTCGTTTGACACCCACCCTTTACACCGGAATCGTCACTAACTTTTGAACCTAACCCATTAACCCACTCACATGATATTGAATCTTTCCTAATTTACATAGATTTTAGATTTAAGCAGCAGCCCATGTAAGAATCATGTAGAGGCTGATTCATTGATAAAGAGTCTACAGTTAAGATCTTCTGATATTTTGATCCCAAATGTTCAACTATTACAAGTTCAACTATTTGCGTATGCTGTTTCATTATACGAGAGCAGATCACTTGTGTTTTGTGTTTTCAATTGCAATGCATACAACTTCTATTGAAAACATAAGAAATTGCTTAAGATCGTTTGGCAAGTAGAATGTAAGAAATCCATTAAAATTTCCTTATCTTTATTTATAGTACTGTAAAACACTACAAACACTTATTTGTAGGCTCTTGAAATCAATAATCAATATTGCATGATTCTTAGGTTGACAGTTATCTAATTTGCTGCCAGCGTTTATGAATTCAAGATGATGTTAATTTGATCTGAAATATGTTTAAGGCTTGTTGATGGTATGAAGAAAATATATAATGTATTTTTTTCTCTTCCCCCTTCTTTTATGCTACGCATCCACCTTTCCCTTTCCTTATCCCTTCTGAATACAGTCGACCACGCTTGAAGACCAGATTGTACAGGCTAATCCTGTACTTGAGGCCTATGGTAACGCCAAAACTACGAGAAACAACAATTCTTCCCGATTCGTAAGTAGAAAAGAATGATTCCTCCCCTCCCTGGTTGGACCCTTCCCATGCACTGCCTGCGCGTGTTTTATTTCAGTTTCTGACCTCCATACCGGATGCAGAACTCCACCAAATCCGATCCAGAGTTTTATTTGTTTTATTTCCCTTCATGATTAGTTATCTTCCACAATTATCTGCTCTTTCGTTTAATTCTGGTAAATTATTCAAATATGCCCTTGTTAGGGTAGGAATATTAAAGCAAGATTTGTTTTCTCATGTAACATAAAGTGGTGGCCTCTCTTTCCAAAATTATATATTAAGCAGTAAGGAGTGTGTAAGCTATGGAAGATAACTAACCATCCAATAACCACCTAAGAGTTACTTAGCAGTTAACAGTGTGATAACCTTCCTTTTATATCCCCGGTACACAGGGAAATCTGGAAGACCAGATCATTCAGGCTAACCCTGTATTAGAAGCTTTTGGTAACGCCAAGACAGTTCGAAACAACAATTCCTCTCGCTTCGTAAGTAACAACCTCTGGTTAAAATCCAAAATTATAAATACCGTACAATATTATATATATGCAAAACATCTAATTATTACGACCTTCAAATTTCCACAGATGTTGTGTTTTCAACAGAAGAAGGGATGCATAAACTTACCGCGTGTTAATTTTTCCCAAATATTTGCAAGCATGAATCCATGATTGATTCCTGTCTGAAATATAAAATTTCAATTTCTTTCTTAACTGTGTGACTTTTACCCCCAGATATTAACATGTATATCTTTAAAAACACCTACTAGTTTAGTCCCAACATTCATTGAAATTTTCCTTTTATCCATACATCATCTTTTCTTCTCTACCTCTCCTAGACCACCTACCTTCAGAATCTTGTTGATAATTTACCGATGTGTTTTCATATGTGTATGAAGTATATTTTTATCCATGAAATTTCAAATTTTCATTAATTTTTTGTAACAAATTGAGAAAACTGTTGCAAGAATAACACATGTTTTCCATGATGCTTTGCTGAGTTTTCTTCACAACCATTTACAGGGAAAATTTATCCGAATTCACTTTGGACCTACCGGAAAAATCGCTGGAGCAGATATTGAAACTTGTAAGTTTAAGTACACTTGTATGCCTATTTTGTTTCTGCGAAGATTTGAAAAGATTGTAATTTGTCTAGCATCACATTCTAGTTTGAAATAAACGATGAGATCAAAGCAACTGAACTGATGTCACTTTAACATGAATTATATTTTCAGCGACCTTCAGTCCTATGGTTCTGAAACTACATAGAAAAATGGTTACTGTTTTCTCCCTCCCCTTGCACAACCATTTACACCTAAGCCTTTGTTAAAATGATCTGTTAATCATCATACAGCCACGTTCCTCCTTTATACCTTGCCTATTAATGTGTCTAAATTTTATCTCAATTAGATAAAGTCCTGGTTTGAAAATCACTCTGTACCAAAGATCTTCCATTACATTCCTGGCATTTACGTACACTTTGTTTCCTGTTTGCTATTCTCTTTTCAGAATCCTAGTTAAAATCACTCAATCCGTCCCTTAATCAAGATTGATCTTTGAACCAATTTATTTCCTTACAAAATGTTTGTCCTCTAAAACTGCATGCAACCATACCAAGAAAACCAAATAATGTCTTCCATTTATACATTTTCCTCTACATTGCTAAAGGTAGGTCGTTCCATAGCCCTGATCTCCCCCCGGTTTTAATCCCACTTTAACACGTTACAGAATTTAAATGATAACAAAAGTAGTAATTTAAAAAAGGTAAAAACACACTATGTACGATGGTTTATTTTACAAACTTTCATATCCTTTTATTTCATAGAAGTAACTATCCGGCATATAATGTGAACATTTCATAAAACAATGTTCCTACCTTTCGCAGACCTGCTCGAGAAATCCCGTGTGACATTCCAACAACCTGCTGAGAGAGATTACCACATCTTCTACCAGCTTTTGTCCGGGGGACTGAAGGACACCAAAGGTTCGTTTTAAGACCAACCTATTCCCCCATCTCCATGAACTTGTAACCTTTATCTTCTTTGCACACTTGAAGCACAGTTTGATAACTGAAAATTAAAATGACGGGCATTTAACTATGATTGCGTACAACAAGGATGCTGTCATGTAATCGAACAAATCATCTATTTGCAGAGAAACTGTTGTGCGAAGCCGACCCAGCTCTGTACTCTTTCATCAACCAAGGAGCTCTCACTGTTGAGGGAATTGATGACATTGAGGAAATGAGAATTACTGATGTACGCATTGAAAATATATACTACGAATTAAGAATAGTGAAATGACGCACGAATTATTGAAATATTTTTGAAAGAGCCAAGTAGAGTTAAAATCCAAGAATGCCTTGCAGAAATTGTGTTAACTGTCGTAGCATCCTTCTGTGTGTTACATTTTAGGAAGCCTTTGATATCCTTGGTTTTACACAAGAAGAGAAGAACAGCATGTACAAATGTACTGGTGCCATCCTGCACATGGGAGAGATGAAATTCAAACAGAGACCTCGTGAAGAGCAAGCAGAAGCTGATGGCACTGCTGGTAAGTTTAATGTCCACTGTTTTGAAAGAAAATAAATCTAGAACTTGAAACAGAAACAACTTTCCACAAATGCTTGTGTTATGCTGAATGTGTCATGAACAAATACGTCAAGAAAAAGAATTTTATCTGCAGAGGCTGAAAGAGTAGCTTTCCTACTGGGTGTGAATGCTGGAGATTTATTGAAAGCTCTCCTGAAACCCAAGATTAAGGTTGGAACTGAAGTCGTCACCCAAGGTAGAAACAAGGATCAGGTAAGCATTACAGTTAATGGGGATTCATTCATCTATCAAAGTTTATATAGTTCCTATACGGATTATTGAATTGTTCTTCTGTTGGTAGGTTGTATACTCTGTTGGTGCCCTGGCTAAATCTATCTACGATCGTATGTTCAAATGGCTGGTTATGCGCGTCAACAAAACCCTTGACACCAAGGCCAAGAGAAATTACTACATCGGCGTCTTGGATATCGCTGGTTTCGAAATCTTCGACGTAAGTCTAGTGTGAACTTAAATGATAACCGAAAATGCAAAAGTATTTGATGGACGTAAATATTTTCAAGTATTTCAATTTTGCAGTTTAACAGCTTTGAACAGCTGTGTATCAACTACACCAACGAAAGGCTTCAACAGTTCTTTAACCACCACATGTTCATTCTGGAACAAGAGGAATATAAGAAGGAGGGTATTCAGTGGGAATTCATCGACTTTGGAATGGATTTGCAAGCTTGCATTGATCTTATTGAAAAGGTGCGACATTCAATGTGCGCTTAACACAGGAATTAAATGTCAAACGTTACTCTGTCACATGATATGTATTGTGTATCACGGAACAAACATCCAAGTTTATATCGATATAGTGACTTGAAATGCTGACAGATCTATTACATGAAATTTGCATTTACAGCCCATGGGTATTTTGTCCATTTTGGAGGAAGAATGCATGTTCCCAAAAGCCAACGACAACACCTTCAAGGAGAAGCTGTATTCCAACCACATGGGCAAATCTCCTAACTTTGGAAAGCCTGGAAAACCATCTAAGCCTGGTCTTCCTTCTCCTCACTTTGAACTCCATCATTATGCCGGAAGTGTAAGTATAAACGTGGAGCCCTAAGGACATATATTATCTAAGATATCTTGAGGCAAACCATGCAATATGAAACTAATTTTTTTCCCATTAGTGCCACGCTCTCACTTGCAAAATGTGTATTCATAAACAGGTACCATACAACATATCTGGTTGGCTGGAAAAGAACAAGGATCCAATCAACGAGACAGTTGTAGAGCTGCTCAGCCACTCCAAAGAACACCTGGTCCAGACTCTGTTCGCTACTCATGTAGACCCAGGTAATGCAACACAATAAAATCTAGAATGAAGATACATACGGTTTCATATTTTTTAAGGCATTCACGTTTCTCGCATTTGCTCATCAAGTGTAATGTACTAATATATTTGCTGATCAAAAGTCATTCTTTCAAATTTGTCTTGCCAATAACATTCAATATTAACATCACTGTCAAATGTCTTTTTTCTTCGTTCTGAGTTTTTTCCTCAATATTATTTGATATAACTTACAGAGGATGGTAGATCCAAATGTAAGTAATCTTGGTAACCTTAATCAAAGATGTAGTATCGAAATTATTGTTCACATGCTGTCTACAATGCTTATGTGCATATTGAGAAATAGTTGTCGCTTATTTTTATTAGTAAACTTGAAAAGAGTTTGTCGTGCGTATATAGAATTGTATGTGAATACTTTTCTATGACAGTTTCTTTAAATAAATTAATTTGTAAATCCAATCTAGATAATGTAGTTCTGTAGTTGAGATATGTAAAATATTGAGATGTCCTTGTACATGTGTGTTGCGATACATTGTATTGTGATTATTGATGTCCTTCTCTGTGAGTGTAGTAAGCGATTGTTTTGTGTTGTTTTACGCCGATTTGGCGATATTTATGTCCCATTTCGGTGACTAGTTTTCGTATTGTGTTTATAAGTTTTGTGAAGTAGTCCAGCAAATAGTTTAAAGCAGCTGCGTGGTTGAGATTGGACTCTTACGAAGTATTATATCCTATTTTAAATTTTGCATTTCTTCAACAGCTGAGGCTGCAGGAACCAAGAAAAAGAAGAAGTCTGCCTCCTTCCAAACTATTTCAGCTCTTCACAGGGTAAGTTTTATTAATACGAAAGGTTTTTATAATGAAATCTTATTATGTCAAAGCATTCATGCGCTGATGATACATCTTCCTGGGCACCTGATCCCACCTCTGGCTTTTTCAGGAGTCCTTTTTGCTGTACTCTCAATTTCGTGTTCTTTATCCGATTTTTTTAGATTGATCACTGTTTGTTATCTTCATATTTTCATTGTGTCTCACTTCAGGAATCTCTTAACAAACTGATGAAGAACCTGTACAGTACACATCCTCACTTCGTCCGCTGTATCATTCCCAACGAATTCAAACAACCTGGTAAATTCACAACTCGATACCGTTCGTCAATTTCTGAATATAATTTGAAAAAAAAATCCCTAAACATCTTTTCTTTACCCAGGTGTTATTGATGCTGGATTGGTTTTGAACCAACTGCAATGTAATGGTGTGCTGGAAGGCATCCGAATTTGTAGGAAGGGATTCCCAAGCAGAGTTATCTACTCTGAGTTCAAACAAAGGTAAGCAGTTTATGAGAAATAGTTATGCGCACGTTGGGAAACATGTTAAGTATGATTACAAAGAAGACCCCACTACATCCCTCAAGAATTCGCAAATGGTACTCGGATACGAGTTATGCACATTTTCTTTTACTGTGCGAGTTTAAATATATGTGTTTACCTTATATTAAATAATTACTCATATGGTGATTCGAATACCACAACTTTTGACTTAAATGTATGACCCTTGGGGTTGTAGCAGTACCGTTCCAACGCCTCCTTTGACACTACCTCTGACTTCAAGTTATATAAGAAAGACCTGTGACTTTCTCCTGTGATGTTAAGCGCTTATCGAAGGAACGTCATTACCTGCCAGCATCTAAATTTTGATATGGCTGCTGGGACCGAAAATTGAACCCAGGACCTTCCAATTGGGAAGCAAGCACACAAATCACTAGTTTACCACGACCTCCAGTATGAAACGGGTAGCAAATAAATTGCATACCTTGAGAAATCTTAACCTTACATTTTGTAGATACTCTATCTTGGCCCCCAACGCCATTCCTCAAGGATTCGCTGATGGCAAGGTTGTCACCGAAAAGATTCTCTTGGCTCTCCAGCTCGACCCCGCAGAGTATAGACTGGGCAACACAAAGGTCTTCTTCAAGGCTGGAGTACTCGGTATGTTGGAAGAGATGAGAGATGAGCGTCTAGGAAAGATTATTTCCATGTTCCAAGCCCATATTCGTGGATACCTGGTCCGCAAACAATACAAGAAGCTCCAGGATCAGAGGTATTGAAATAATAAACTAGAGACTCTCAAATACTTGACTGCAAATTCCGGAACGTTTATACAAAATAAAGTAAACCAAGTATATATTAACAATGCTATTTTTCTTCCAGAGTGGGACTTTCCCTCATCCAGAGGAATATTAGAAAATGGTTGATGCTCCGCAACTGGCAGTGGTGGAGGTTGTACTGCAAAGTGAGTTTTTTAAATTATATACAAGTAGTCAGTTTGTTTTGTAATGCTATATGCGTTTCTCAAAATGACCGACAATACTATTATGTTATAGGTCAAGCCTCTCTTGAACATTGCACGTGCTGAGGAAGAAATGAAAAAGAAGCTTGAGGAAATGGAAAAAATGAAGGAAGAACTTGAAAAAGTCAACCGTATTAAGAAAGAGCTGGAGGAACAAAATGTTACCCTTTTGGAACAGAAAAATGACATTTATCTTCAGCTACAAACTGAACAAGATTCTCTTGTTGATGCTGAGGACAGAATTGAGAAACTAGTAAACCAGAAGGGTGACCTAGAAGGTCAACTTAAAGATATGGAGGAGAGGCTTCTTGATGAAGAAGACGCAGCCGCAGATTTGGAAGGTCTGAAAAGGAAAATGGAGGGAGAGAATGATGAGTTGAAGAAAGACATAGAGGATTTAGAAAACTCTTTGGCTAAGGTAAGATAGTTTAATAGGACTTTATTAGAAATCAGTTTAGAAAACGGATGAATACCATATAACGAGTATCATATGGTATCGTCGTCAAATTTAATATTCAAGGATTATCTTAAATCTGTATATAAAATTCATCAGTTGAAGGTTAATGGTTAATTACAGGCTGAACAAGAAAAATCAACACGGGACAACCAAATTAAGACTCTACAGGACGAAATGGCAGCACAGGATGAAATGATAGCTCGTCTGAATAGAGACAAGAAAGGCATGGATGAGAGCTCCAAACAACTGAACGAGAAACTGCAGGCCGAGGAAGATAAAGTCAATCACCTCAATAAACTGAAACAGAAATTGGAATCCACTCTTGATGAGGTACGTTATGTATTGTATACCCCAGTACAAACTTCAGGAAAACATTTGACAATAGGAAAAACAATGAAAATATTACTGTGAAAGGAAGTCGTCATTTGTTTTGTTATTACATGTAGCTGGAGGATAATCTTGAAAGAGAGAAGAAGGTTAGAGGTGATGTTGAGAAGGCCAAGAGAAAACTTGAGCAAGACTTGAAATCTACCCAAGGTGCTGTTGAAGATCTAGAACGCATCAAACGAGAATTGGAAGAGGCCAATAGAAAGTAATTATGTTTTAGGAATATAAATCAGTTGAAGTATAAATTAGTCGGTAAAGAATTGTCTATTTGATTATCTTTGCCTAAATTGTTGTCGAAACATTTACTTATACCTGTAAAGAAGGTACATTATATTCCGAGTATTAAACACAAACGAATATTTCATCACTTCAGGAAAGATGCCGAACTTGCTAACATCAATGCTCGTCTTGAAGATGAGGGAGGACTTGTAGCTTCTCTGCAAAGAAAAATCAAAGAACTTCAGGTAAGATGAAAATCGAGCAAACTACTTCCAGTAACTGTTTCAAGGGAAAATGGTTTAGTTTCAATTTGACTGTCTAGCAATATCACAATTTCTGAAACGTAGGGGTATCTCCCTCATGTATAGCTCTTCTCCTTTACAGACTTTTGGCAAAAGATTTAGACTTTTAATGAGTTTTTCTATAAAATTCTTTTTTATTGTCCTTGCTCTCCAAAGTTTTTAGGTTTCAAGCTTTGCTGATGAAAATTTATTTTTCGAAATGTGTCACATACAAAAAGGCGAAGATAACATCGTGTTGCATACGATGCACCTAAATTAGTCTCACATAGTTTTATCACAATCCAAATTGTGAGATACGGAGTATGTATGAATTTCATACATCTTGTATTATTGAATTATTATTGAATTACAAATTCAGTATTCTATACGGAAATTGTGGTATTAGTCACTCTTTGGGTTTTCTTTACGTACGTTTAATTGAAATTATACAGTAGGTGATGCAATGATTGTACTCAAAATTTATTAATATTTAGCTCATTGGTTTTCATACACAACAAATGGAAAATTACCAGATTGATTAAAAGAGATTTGCTCATCGTTTTGTACGACCGAATAATTAATGCAGACACAGAACAATACTGTTCTGCCTTGTGTTCTTAAAACTTCTGCGTAATATTTGTTAACTCTGCGAAACACGAAAGTTGTCAGCGTTCCAAGCATTTTTGGCATGCGGAAACATTACTACGTCTTATATAATAGCTTGCAAAAATGGTAATGAGCAAGAGAGCTACTAATCATATTGCAGTAACTTGTAATAAGATACGTTTCGTACTGTCATGCTATGTTTCTCACTATGTATTAGTTTCTCTGTCTGTATCTGATACATACATGAAAGCGACTTTTCTAAGGTTCATGTTCTGAATGGGTTGCAATAGTATGTTATTGGTGAGAACCTCCTAGTGATAGATATAGCTTTATCTTACATTAATGCCTTTGACACTTATTCAATGTGGATGTCGGTCGGTTGAAAGTCTTTGGTGAAGGCGATGATCGCGGAAGTCTTGTGTACACGATCACAGTCGTTCTAGTTGTTGGCATACTTCCAAATGATGAACACCACTGATTAGTGAGACACAATAACAGATGATCCCTTTAAAGGCCGGCTGCTGTGTGAGTGATTCAGTTCCAATGCCTCCTTGTCTGCGCAAACATCAGTGAGATTTGTTAGCTTCGGTATTTTAGTTCCCAGGTACAGGAAGTCGATTTTGGAAGGAGGCAACGGACTCAGTCAGCCATCTTGACTTTCAGTTGTCGAGACTTACTTCCTTGTGTCACGTGTTTCTTCTTGCAACTTAGTTTTAATTTCGAACTTCATCGCAATGGCCGAACCACTCAAGATGACTGCTAGTGTGGACGTAAATGAAACAGTAACGTCGAAGGCGGAGGAGGTTTCCACCCCAGCTCCTGTAGCAGCAACAGTCACTTCAGTTAAAAGTACAACCAAAGCAAATGTTACTAAAGTTGAGCCTCAAATAAAGGAGGCATCCACTGTAACACCCCATGTAACGACGAAGTCGACTACAAAGAAAACGGTATCAACTTCGAAAAAGACGGTTCAATATCAGGCGGACGATATTCTTGGTGATCTTAGTCGGAACTATCGAGGAACGAGTCCTGCGGTTTTAGAAGGAATAGCTCACCATCCAGCATTATTTAGCCGAGCGTATGAACCAGTGAATCCCCGGCTCAGTGCTAAAAGCAAGAAAATTATTAGAGACACTGCTGATTTGGCCATCTTCTCACCGGGACTTAAAAATCTGCTTGAAGTAGAGTATTCAGATTTAACATCTCGCTGGCTGTAAATTCATAGCTTATTTTTGTTGTGGCTATTTGTGTTGTGGCTTGGCAGGTGAATTTCTACCATCTGCTAACTATGGCTAGTGAAAGGGATGTAGTATCACGTTGAAGGTAAATGACGGTGACTTCTTTATTATAAGACAAAGACGATAAAATAATATTGATGAAGCATACTTTTAGTTCACTTGCAAAGAAAGAGAAATGAAAGTCGATTTGGAACAAAATTAAAAAAAGAAGAAATGATGAACAGAAACAAAGTTCTAATGTTCAAAATTTTCAAAGTACTTGATTCTAACAATATCTTGAAATAAATGTTCGTATACAATAGTGCTTATTTCTCACCATGTAGTACGAAGCGTTTGACGACAGAAATATCCTGTAGAACATTCTAGAAAGTGAGTTGTACGCATTACAGCAGTAGCATTCCAGAGCTTTACCGACTATGTTACTGTCAGTAGTACATACTTCATATAAAAGGCAACAGATTGTGTAGATAGAAGCTTTTGCATGTCAGCATATGCTACTGTATTTTCCTTCAGAACGCATATAGATGCCTTACAGAAATGCTGAATAGTGGCAATCTTGACTGATGGAAATTCTATTTGACATCTTTCACATTCACTCCAACACTTATCAGATCATGCATGTGCGTCAGATACACAAATTTGTAAAGCAAAACTTCAACAGCGCTCGCCAAACTTAATGACTCATGCTTTGGAAATGCACTCACTAACTGTTCTTCAAGTATTTGAATCAGCTACTGATAATCCGGCAGAATAAGTCTAAGAATATCTCTGGAGAGTTTACATCGCTTCATTTTCTCTCTTTGTTCACAACACTTTCTTCGTACTTTGTGTTAGAGGTTTTGTTTTCATTTACTGAGATTCCCTCTGGAGCTTCAAAATTTCTTTCGTAATTGGATTAAGCATTGTTATTCACTATGTCTGTTCGCGATTTACAGGCTAGAATTGAAGAACTTGAAGAAGAACTTGAGGCAGAGCGGGCTTCAAGAACTAAGGTAAGGGAACCATGAAGCCATTAAGATTTAAACGTAGATGGATTATATTTTATAAGCTTGAGTCCGATTTCTCTTCCGAAACAATACCAGATTTAATTCAATTACATCTTCACATTTTGAGTGGTTTATTGCTAACTGATTCCAGGTTGAGAAACAACGAGCTGAACTCAGCAGAGAATTGGAAGACCTTAGCGAACGTTTGGATGAAGCTGGCGGTGCCACCTCAGCACAGGTAAACAAGTCACATTTCATTTATGATAAACAAAATCCGGTTGCAATTTACTCAAATAACTAATGTTTGTTTTTGTTGTATTGATGTAGATCGATTTGAACAAAAAGAGGGAACAAGAACTGTTGAAGCTTCGCCGTGACCTGGAAGAACAGACCCTTCAACATGAAGCACAGGTCTCTTCTCTTCGCAAGAAGCAAACCGACACTGCTAATGAAATGGCTGACCAAATTGACCAACTCCAAAAAGCTAAGTCAAGGTGATTAAAACTTTCTAGTATCAAAAAGAAAGATAATGACCATTTATATATATATTATGTTGTGTTTTTGACCGTTATTATAGGATATATTTACTTTATCAAATACTGGATTCTTTTGCAAATATTACATGTATATGTAATCCAAAACATGTGATTATCTAGATTCTTTCAAATCAAGTCCAGCAATTTAAATCATTTGAAGATTGCGATTCCTGCTAGCAAGCTTTGATAATTTTTAAATCTCAAGAGGTCAAGTTGTTGTACTGTAATGCGATAACTGATAGGAAATTTGTTATCAGCATTGCTTTATCTTTAGAAAAACATCTGAAGTACAATTAACATAAAATAAACTTAAAGACGGGGCATTACAGATTCGAAAAGGAGAAAAAGGATCTCCACAGAGAGTGTGAAGATCTCCAAGTACAAATACAACATGTTACAAAACAAAAGGTAGATGGGTCACCAATGGCGCATGCTATCCATAGCGACCGTAGTACTATTCTCTAGAGTAGTTCCTCTCTCTCCTTTCCTTGTGTCGGCCGTCCCAACCATGTCTTTATCCTACCTCTTCTAATCTGTTCTTTTTCCTGTACCTTTTCCCTTTAATACCTCTTAGAGCCGAGAAAGAAAAGAATCAGCAGAAGAGTGAAATTGAAGACCTCCAGGCTCAGATTCAAAATATTATGAAAAATAAGGTACAGCGAGAAATTCAGTTAGCTTTGCTATTTGGATGAACGTTTGGCTTCGTTTCAAAAGATGCACCAACAGGCAGAAAGAGCTGCGCATTAGTCCAAATTTATCTGTTTTGTTCATGGATAGAAAGAATATTTCTAATTTTTTTTTATTCTTATAAAGTTTTCTTTTTAAAGACGAAAAGTTTTAGCAAATGCCGTTTTAAATAAATACTGCTTCAGCATTGCTGTGCTAATGCATTATGTGGAGTCTATTGAGGTATTCACACTCGAAGTTTACTTCTAGTGTAAACTACATAACAAAAGATACTAAAAGAGTGAGGGAAAATCCCATCGACATCCTCATACTGGATATTGGTTTTACTGACTAAATCCTTTACTAATACTTGCCTTGATAATGCATGTTCAGAGTGGAACGTGAGAGACGGGAGCTGTTGGAGGAATGTGAAGACCTTCTCAATTCCCTGGAGCAAGCAGACCAGGAACGGGTATACTGGAGATCGTTGAATAACAAATATTTCACTTCCAACAAGGGCACACTTGAATGTTGCATGTCTGTACAATATCAAAATGCATTTATATTATTGGTATGAAATACACATGCGTACACTCAGTAACAACTCAATCGAAGAATAAAGAATTATCTTGCATGGATTTCTCCGAGTCTCTTTAATGTTTCCTCAGATCTTATAAGTAAATGTGTTACCTATTGATATTTCAGCCACAGAATCCATAATAATATAGTGTCAAATTTCAATGTTATTTTTATTCCATTTTATTTTATTGACTTACGCGATTAATCATTGTTCGTTATCTTTGCCTTTATATTAAATTTCATTTAGATCCATGTATTTCATTCGCAACCTACAACTTGCTGTATTTAGGGTTCTGTTGACAAAGTTACTAAACAACTCGAAAGCCAACTATCAGAGGCCAACGCCAAGATCGATGAAGCCAACAGACAGCTGCAGGACCTCGGTAATCAGAAGTCCAGGCTGAGCCAGGAGTCATCAGATGTCAATGCCCAGCTTGAAGATGCCGAACACCGAATTGGTACACTTACCAAAGAGAAAGCATCCCTCACAAGCCAACTGGACGAAGCCAGACGTTCACTGGAAGAGGAAACAAGAATTAGACAGAAACTACAGAGCGATGTGAGAAATCTAAACGCTGATATGGACACTCTCCGTGAACAGCTTGAAGAGGAACAAGAATCCAAGTCCGATATTCAGCGACAACTGTCCAAAGCCAACAGCGAAGTACAGCAGTGGCGAGCCAAGTTCGAAGGGGAAGGCACAGCTCGTGCTGAAGAACTTGAAGAAGCAAAGTACGTGCTTAAAACGTGAAACATAATATATGGTATCTTGTACTTACGTGGAAAACGTGTTTCATTGATAGATACTTATTGCATGTTTAACAGCAAATATGGCTGTTTCTTAAACATCGAATTTTATTACTCAGGAGAAAACTCATGGCCAAACTTCAAGAAGCTGAGCAAAATGCAGAAGCTGCTAACGCCAAGGTCGGTGCTCTTGAAAAAGCCAAAGCCAGACTGCAAGGTGAGATGGAAGATCTGATGATCGACGTCGAAAGAGCTAACGCCAATGCCAACTCACTGGAGAAGAAACAACGAGCTTTCGACAAGACCATCCAGGAATGGCAACAGAAGGTCAACGATCTCCAACAGGAACTGGACAATGCTCAGAAGGAGGCCCGTGGATACTCTGCAGAGTTGTTCCGTGTCAAGGCTCAGTACGAAGAAAGTCAAGACTCTATTGAACAGTTGAGAAGAGAGAACAAGAACCTTGCCGGTTAGTTTATAAACAAAAGTATTACTAAAGGTGTTAAGTAATGAGATTGCATATACATGTACTAGTAGCTAAGTATTTTACAATACTCTGTGTGTAGAGGAGATCCACGAGCTGACTGATCAACTCTCTGAGGGAGGAAGAAGCGTCCACGAAGTTGAGAAAGCCAAACGCCGTTTAGAAATGGAAAAAGAAGAGCTGCAAGCCGCTTTGGAAGAAGCTGAAGCTGCATTAGAACAAGAAGAAGCTAAAGTAATGAGGTCTCAACTTGAGATATCCACCGTCCGTGCTGATATTGACCGCAGGCTTCATGAAAAGGAGGAAGAATTTGAAAATACTCGGTAAGCTTTTCTAAACATTAAAAGGTGTAGACAAAAATACTCTCAAGTGGTATGCATACTTTGAATGCGGTAAATATTTGCAGTCGCAACCACCAGCGTGCCATGGACTCCATGCAGGCAAGTCTTGAAGCTGAGGCCAAGGGCAAGGCTGAGAACATGAGAATCAAAAAGAAACTGGAACAAGACATCAATGAACTTGAAATTGCTCTGGATGCTGCCAACAGAGGAAAAGCTGATTTAGAAAAGAACCTCAAGAAATACCAACAACAAATTAAAGTAAATGAATTGTAACTGTAACACACTAGCTAGTCTGTGATTAAATAATGAATATGCAACTATGTCATTACAAATATTTCTAATTTCCGTACAGGAAATGCAAACTCAAATTGAGGAGGAACAAAGACAACGGGAGGAGGCCCGTGAAGCCTATAACTTGGCTGAGCGCCGCTGCATGATATTCCAAGGTGAGGTAGAGGAACTCAGAACAGCTCTCGAACAAGCCGAGAGGGCTAGGAAAGCAGCTGAAAGCGAACTTACAGAAGCTAACGAACGTGTCAATGAACTTTCCGCCCAAGTATCATCTTTCCAGGGACAGAAGAGGAAGCTTGAAAGCGATATCCAGGCTATGCAGGTATGTCAATGAATTACCTAGTAGTCTATAGTATGCAGCACGTTAGATGAATCAGATATGGATGAAGCTACATAAATCCGCGTTACTTTCAGACTGATCTTGACGATATGAACAACGAAGTCAAATCCGCCGATGAACGTGCCAAGAAAGCAGTAGCTGATGCCGCTCGTCTTGCTGACGAACTCCGTGCCGAGCAAGAACACAGTCAACAGATCGAGAAATTCCGCAAGGGACTGGAAGGACAAATCAAAGAACTTCAGGTCAGACTGGAGGAAGCCGAAGCTCAGGCATTGAAGGGAGGAAAGAAAATGATTGCTAAGCTTGAACAGAGGGTAAGTCGTCTTCCTTAAATAGTCAGTGATTCATAGATTATGTCTGCTAAATTAATGCTCGCCTTTTAAAGTACTCTTTCATAAACCATTTTAAAATACCTTTTCACAAACTAAGATTCATATGTATGTACATACATGTTGTTCTATATGAATGTCATAGGTAAGAGAACTTGAGGGAGAACTCGATAGCGAACAGCGCAGACATGCTGAAACACAGAAAAATATGCGCAAGGCTGACCGTCGTATGAAGGAGCTTGCCTTCCAAGCCGATGAAGACCGCAAAAACCATGAAAGACTTCAAGAACTCATTGACAAATTGCAAGCCAAAATCAAAACTTACAAGAGACAAGTTGAGGAAGCTGTACGTATCCGTGCATATTTTCTAATTATTTCCTTTTTGATGTTGTCACTTTTACAAAAACTGAATTTACATATTAAAAACAAACCCAAAATAAGCTTATTCTGTTTTCAATAGGAGGAAATTGCCGCTATCAATCTGGCTAAATACCGCAAAGTTCAGCATGAACTGGAAGACGCCGAGGAGAGGGCCGACACTGCTGAGGGATCCCTGTCCAAACTCCGTGCAAAGAACAGGAGTTCTGTGTCCGTGTCCCGCACCTCTGTGACCTCGTCAGTGGTAAGTCCACCTACCTCTAATATCTAAACTATCTTTAAACTTAAAGTCATAATCTCTAGAATATTTTAGGATATGTAGCATATAGTTTTATGACTAACCAAATCTTCAATATTTCTATATATATTTATATATTACGTTGGCCTCTTTATACACGACGTTTTCCAGACACCAATTGTTGGCCGAGGGGGTAGTGTAGCCCCGAGTATAGCCAGGACCGATAGGGCAGCATCCTCTGTTGCTCCTAAATAAACAATCGGTCCCTTTGTAAAGGTAAAAATGCTAGACGTGTAGGAGTCGTTTTAGTGTCTGGAACTGTCTCTAGGAAACCAGTTCGTTTTTGTCGTTTGAAACTGGAGTGGATATAGATTAGTTTTAGTATTAGTATTTTGACTACTTTTCATGATGAGCATCGCAGCATCAAAACACCAGTCTAATAAATTGTTTTATTTCCATCCTACACTCCCGTGATGGAGAATGACGAGTACATTCCTTAACTAGTAGAGTAAGTTATAGTTGTTTGACCTTTTAGTGAACCAAGTCCTCGACTTCCACCAATCACTCCATACGATGTTCTAAAAATAGCATGCAAAATACACTGATCCTACATACAGTATCCAATTTTCCCTTTTATATTAGAATTTCACCAACTGTTGGCTTTGATCCAAAATAATATTTATCTTGTACCGAAGTCTAATACATACCGATTTTATGGAGACATTTTTAGCATGCAAACTTCTACTTTTGAAATCTTCCCATCTTTCCAAAATAACGGAGGAAATGTAATATGTAAAACAAAACCCTAAAATCTGGCATGCACGAAACAATAATATCATCTAAACTTCAAAAGCAATTTCCTTACCACGTATAACTTCATCCTACTCCTCCACAGATCCGACAGTCCGAGTAATCGTAAGTTTTCCATCTGTTGATTGGTTGGTTGTTTTTGACCTACATGAGTTCATTTCCGCCATACAACATGGCGACCCTTGCATTGACTTCACTCCATCGTCATGCTTATAACATGGTCATGCCTCAAGCATGGTTTTTGTTTGTTGTTCTTTATTCTAAAGTTAACATTTCCTGTTTTCCTCTGTTACGGAACTGAAAAATAATTCATTTTCAATAAACTCTTGATGACACAAAAATTTGTGTTGGCATTTCAGCATGTTGCCTCTATTCATTCTTCCTCTGTTGTAAGAAAAATTATAAACAGACCAAAGATTGTATAGGATGCTTGTTGACCATTGAATGGTTGCATTGTTACAATTGTGTATATGTTTTCAGTTGAACTTGTAGTGTAAGTAATGTTTTTCTGTTGTTTACACATGTGATTTCTTTATTCTCTGACTTGTCAAATAATTGACTTGTTTTGCTGACATTTTTTTTTCTTGGTTTTCCAGGGTCCAAGTTCGAATCCAAATCTTCTGTCACCACGTGTGCGCGCATCTTCTACTTACCGCTCTGTCACACCCTCTTTTGATATTAATGACAGCTATTAAACAAATTGTGCCGGAATTGTGCAATAACGTGTAGCTTTAGCATTTGTGCCTCCATCTTCTTTAAGAATATAAAAAACATTGTCAGTTTGTCATTGGGAAGAATGGACGGTAAAATAATTAAACTCTTTAGGATGGGACTATCTGTGGATGTGCAGTTTTGTTTATTTATTATACATTGTTCATTTGTCTCGAAGTCTTATTTATTTTTATTCCGGGTACACATCTATAATTTGTATAGGTTTGAGTGTACACGACATATTAGCACAATGAAACAAAAATCTAGAGTTTGGTTTCTGTTGTGTTTTGTGACATAGACATTAAAGCTATTGTATTTCTTACTATCGTTTGTTGTTTTTATTTTAATATTTAGGGACACTCGAACTTCTTTCCACTCAAATATTTCTGTACAAAATGTAAACAAATATGCAAAATGGGTAAAAATAGCAATATTACAAACTGAATTAAAAGTCGAATTAATCAAATTATTTTCAGAGTGTATGCATATAGGCACATTGTGTAATTATGTATCCGTGGGGAGACCCTTTTATTTTTGGCGTGTCTGTCACAAAGTTTGTCAGCGCAACTCCTCTGAAACTACTGATCCTATTTTTAAGGAACTTGACATGTAGCAAGGACATCACTAGATAGAATGTTATATCGTTAAAATGATAGTTGTCCTCCGGACCCGGTTTAACGATAGAATTCCACCCCTATACCTGCTTCGTAGCAAAATGATTTTTTAATAAACTGCTTCAAAGACTGAAATACCTGTCATCTTTAATTTATATCACTCCGTGGCTCTATATTTGTCTTCATCTGGGGTTTTCAAGAAAAGTCTATCATGCCTATTTGAAAACGATGATTTGTAAGCCGCCATTTTGGAAAGAGGAATAGTGCATAGCCTGGTCACAGTAAGATTATTCTTTCTAGGACATCACATATATAACAAGGAAGTTTTTGTGGGAGTTGTGCCCCTTTGAACTTAGAAGTCTACTGATCCGAGTTTTAAGAAACTTGATATGTAGCAAAGACATCTTATGTAGTTGTGCAAATTACCAGGAAATGTTGATCCCCTAATTTTTGTGGGAGGTATGCCCCTTTGAACTTAGAAATTTTTAAATCCTCATAAATAACCTATTTAGCACAACTCCTTTGAAACTACTGATCTGAGTTTTAGGAAAATGTGTACTTATGTAGAACGTAGAATTTCGCCAACACTCCTCATAAATAACCTTGTTATCGCAACTACATTGAAACTACCTAAAACTGACAGCATGAGGGGAGGGCGGGGCATGTTTTTGCCTCCAAAAACAAACTTTAATTGCTTGAATACTTTTCAAATATTGATTGAAATATTAGCTACTAAGTATCAATAAGTACTCTGCTGTAAGGAAAATTTCAAACATTCCCGGATTTTGTTAAAGCTCAATACAAAGAGTTTACATATCACTGTGTATAAGACAGCGTCTTTTTCCTTGTATTTAGGAGTACAATTAAAATACGACTTCTTAACTGCAAGCTGTCAGAAGAGAGCTAATCAGGCTCCAATTTCTACATATGTACATTGTATCATTATAGTCCAAAACAAAGAAACTGGATATAGATTTCAGAAGACAACGGAAAAAAAAAGCCCTATACACCCAAGCGAAACTGCAAATCGTTCTTGGTGCCGGGGGTTATGACAATCTATCCACCCACTCGATACCGGTTCTGGGAATCTGGCGACAAGACATTCGGGTGAGCCGATTGAATCGGAAAATTTTGATGGGCACAGCCGGCTCACGATTGTGTCCATGGATAGCGAGAGTGGCTTATTTCGAGACAGAATGTATTTAATTCAGGTACTCTAATGAAATAATCATGATTTATAAAAATGGTAGCCTTTCTGTGCCAAAAATGTTCTATACGGTAGAAATTCAACATTTTCATTTCTACACATTGTATACACCGGGTCACTTGATTCTAAGAAGTACCCCGGGTACATTTGGCTCAGTTCGGTTCGCCGAGATTAGTGCCAGAATCAAGTATGCTGATGGAGAGGTTTCTCTGAGTACGACTGAAAAAATTATCTGACCCAGTGGCGGATCTAGAGGGAGTTATGGGTGATGCTAAACGAGGAGTTGGCTGTATTCGAAGGCAAGAAAGAGCGAATATAGATAACCCTTCATTTCTACAGTACCGAGGGTGCCCCTCCCCATGCACTCGTTTTTGGTTGACCATTTATTAACAAAAATGGTTAAAGTTTGATATTTTCGGGTTATGATTTTTTTCTGCAATGCTAGCTGCCTTCATCACCCGGTGAACCAACAAAGAAAGCATTTTGTTTTAAATAAGAACGTAAAGAAAAAAATCCCCACTATCTTACCTTCTTGTTCAAGGTCAGGCTAAAAGGTCATAAAAAATGATACAAGCCACACCATAGCTATTGGTAAGCCGTTCTTTATACACGGATTTTGACCCCGGGTTGCTCCGTTTACCTGATCAGGACAATGGGCTCATGGAGGGTGTGACCGGTCGATGCTTGCTCCTCCTTGGCACCAGATCCCACCTCTGGTGTATCCAGGGGTCCGTGTTTGCCCAACTCTTGTTTTGTTTTACGAGATTGATCACTGATCATTATCTTTGCCTATTCATTTAGCCATCGAGCATGTATCTCTGCTGGTGGACACTATGTCTCCGAGGATACTTGTCGCTCGATATATGTTCTTGAATATACTATAAATAACGATACAATACTGGCTGACACGTAGCCTACACCCTGCACATTCTACATATATGCTTCTACGATTGCTTCAAACTTTTTAAATACAAGCAATATATATTTACAGTTTTATACTTACTTATTCCAATTATATTTGTACGTGTTTTGGTTCTTCGTCTTCTTCCAACTATAGCCCAGTTGGACATGTTATTACTGGTGATGTTAATATATAGCTGAAAATGGGGACCTGAATAACCTATTCTAAATTTCAGAAGAAACCTCGGTCAGTCAGTTGGCGCGACATAACTTCATCTCCATTATGAATTCTGTCGAAGATTAGGTATAAGAAGAATATTAAAACCCCGTGTTAGACAAATTAGAACAAATTAGGTCCTGCTGTGTTCCGTGAACCAGAATTGATCAAAGAATTCAAGACGTTACAGGAGGAATATGTTTTAGTTCCAGCTGACAAAGCTTGTGACAGTATTGTGTCTGTCTGCAAGGCTTATTACTACAACTGCATTTTAAACGAACTTGGTATTAACCCCATATTTCGTAATCGTATTTACACTCCAACTGCTCTTTCAAAAGATGAAATTCTTCAAAATCATTTTTCAGTTTAAATACATTTAATACATTTAATATCCCAGTCAATGGGACGGATAGATATCAATTATTGTACCTATACTGGATTCCAAAACTTCACAAAAACCCTTATACAAAGAAAGATACACTGCTGGATCTAGTAAATCCCCTATGTTTACTCCTCACGAAAATATCGACAGCTGTCAAGGAGCAACTTCAGACGTATTGTGCAACAACATATGCCAGTAATGGTGTTACAAATCAAATGTGGATCTGAAAAACTCTAATGAACTTTTAGCAAATTTGAAATCCTAGAACTTTTCTCAAATCAACATCAAAACGTAAAACTTTTCAACATTTTACACAACCATTCCTCGCTTTTTAACATTGTACATAGACAGTTGCTTCTTCCAAAAACAAAAAACAAATGGAAAAGGGAAATATTCATATGTAGTGATCAGTCAATCTAAAATTAATTTGTTAAGCTCCACTCTGATTCGACGCACAAGTACTCTAAAGTTAATATTAAAGCAATGCTAGAGTTCCTCTTGACAATGTATTTGTAGGTTTTGGTGATCAGGTCTTCCAACAAGCCGTTGGACTTCCCATGGGCACGAACTGTGCTTCTTTGTTAGCTGACTAGTTTATTCTTAGGAGGAAGTATATATTCTAAAACTTCTACATGAGAAGAAAAAATCTCTATACTAGCGGGGGCCCTTAATTCGACATTTCGACGACGTTTTATCTGTAGATAATAATCATTTTCATTCAAATGTCGATTCGATATATCCCAGTGAACTAGAAATAAAAGAAATCACAGAGTCATCCATATCTGCTTCGTGATGTTTTATTGAAAATAGACATTAACGGGAAACTAACAACTCGATTGCAACATTCCAATCAACACCTGCATATGGCGTGTATGTCTCTCAGCTTATCAGTTGTTTTTTAATCGAGGCAGGCTACTTACAAACAAGTTGTAGGGGTTTCAACGGTCACGTTTACGGTCAGATTTCGCAAATTATATGGTCGATATATAACGGTCTGACCTGCAATTGGGTAAAATACTGTCTGACGTGTTTCATATCTTTATACACCGATTTCGACTGTGGATTGCCCCATTTACCTGATCAAAACAATGGGCACACGGCGGATGTGACTGGTCGACGGGGGATGCTTACTCCCCCTAGGCACTTGATCAGGCGTTGTCAACTTTTTAATGGATTACTTGTTCATGAAATTGAAAGGTGTATGTATACATGAAGATATATTACCAATAATATTCGTACATTTATGACTTTATCTTCCCTCTTCATCGTCCCTTGGTATCTTTCGTTGCTGATTATCGGCCGTAGGAGTGACCGGTCTTTTTGTGGTTGTGTTAGAATGTGCACATGGGGGAGAGGGGTGCATTATTTGGCAATAAACTCTCTGAATCTCACTCTAGAGCCAGGCTTTCGGAGTGTGTTTAGGTTTATAACATAATGTGTTGCTGATTACGCTTATGACCCCAATGACATGCTTTGCTGTTTAAACTTATAAGGAGGTTCGACCCGAGAGATTTGGAATGTAATGTCATTTTTTTTTTCAGGAAGTGTTTTTTTTTTTATTTCTACTTTAAAGGAGAATTGGGAAATCAAAAAGAAAAACTGGGTTGTAATGCTTGTTATTGAGCTACAGTGTTTTTAAACATTACCTTTTTGCACTTAAAGTTTATGAAAATTTGAATTGTCGTTTCTGTAAACAAATCATAAACAACACAAAGTTGAATCATTTACATTAGCCCACCAGATAACATAATCAATGTCTTCTTACAATACAGACATAAAAAGGGGCTTAATACTTGTAATGGAAATAAATAATGAACTGATGTACGGAAAAACTATGATATCGAATTTCAAAGTTTAAAAAGACATATTAGGACTAATGTCAATTTTTGAATTTTAGCGTAATTTTCAAAGTCTTGTCATAAAATCAAAAATGGAAGTTAAAAAAGTGGAGGTTAGGATCGATTTTTTAAATTGTTGGACAAAATATTGAATTTTCACACATATTTTCAAGTAAATTAACTTCGACCTTTTTAAGAATCAGCGTTCTGTTTCGGAAAATAAATCAACCAAATTAATAAATTATATTATTTTTAATGACGAAGGTCCTACCCCTTTATACTATAAGGGTATGACATTCATCATTTACAAAATTACATGGGGAGATTCAGGCGAATCCAGGATTATTATATTTTTTTTGAAGGGGGGTTAAAATTTTTCATTTTTCAAAAGGCACCGAATACCCCTGCAAGACAAGGAATTTTGGGCCGGTCGGAGCAAGACCAACGCCAAAAGGAGTCATGACCTAAGCCAGCCTATTTTTTTCATGTCCCAGATTCCACGTTTGGATCGAAACCCTAAAGGACTTGTTTAAACACGTTTTTTTTAAAGTAAGAGAAAAGTTTCATTTATGAAAAACTGCTCGCAGGTTTCAACACGTACCGTTCAGCTTTGGTGGGGCGGCCCCTAACCATAATTTTCGGTCTAGGGAGCGTCCATGAACGCAATGGGGATAAAAAGCCACCAAGAGAGCCGATTAGTATGAAGGGGAGTGAATACAATTGATTATTCAGCGAGAGGTTAACATATAGGAGCTTCTATCACAACGTTTATTGGACCTTGAAAGCTTTGATGTACTCGTCGACCCGGTGGTGAGGACGGGGCACACGGTGTCAATCTCGGCGCACACACTACCACTAGAACACAGATCGAAAATTTGCGCTTTGTTTCCTCTCGTGTTCTTTAAACGGCCTTCAGCTTGGGATTCATCTAGTGGTTATTTGCGGGTTTACCCATTAAGTCGAGACTGGAGGAGTCTTAGAGGGAGGGTCCAGCAATGGGTTGTTTGCCCTAGCAGCCGAGTGATAAACACTGAGTACGTACAACACTTACATTCACCCGCGCAGAAAAGATGCCACCGGAAAACTGAGAGGTTGTAGGCAGATTCTTCATTGACGGTAAAGAAGAAGTAAGAAAAAGTCCAGGAAGCATGTTCATCATTTTCTGTGGCACCGGATGTGTAACGGCTATTGATAGTCAAGAGGCCCAACGTCCATAGGACTGCCTCGTCCGTACCAGACCTTCAATGTGCGCGCGTAAAACAGGCAAGGCACGCGGAGCGCCGGAAACCCCGGAAACTGAGAGGGGTAAGTTACTATTTGCATTCAGCAAGGGTGGTATGATGGTGGGTAGTCCGTGGGCTCGTTCCTAGGTGGGACACCATCTCGAGCGCTGCAGGCCAGTCGCCACGATTTGCGTTGTTGGCAGATTCACATTGTCCATTCACGGGAACACGGAAGGCGCTGCCACCGGTATGAGACTCATGAGGAGCAGTGGCATTGCAATGAAGGGTTGAGTCACAGGAGTGTGGATACAAATAGGCGAAAGGCCGCTGGGTGTAACCAATCGTGTTTTAAACCCCGTAATCGAATTTTCAATACCATAAAGAAACAATATAACATGATCACAGTGAGACGCACCGGTTGTGAGCACGCCCAACGGATCTCGCGGACAAAGCCAAACGAGATAGGATAGCCACGGTCCTCATGAGAGAAAACGTGAAAGTAGAGGCATCCTCGTTTGGCAGTTACCACTTATTCATAGTCCGCGTTGGATATTAATTTGTAAACCGGCCTTGCTCATTGAATATAAAGCGCGGTTTGTCCGATGTCGGATAGTCTCTCCTCAATTGATTAGAAATGGCCTGATTTCCGCAGGACTGGTCCTCCGAATAGATGCGCTACTGTTATTCTGGGTAACTTGTTGGATTGCATTGTATGTTCTGCTGCCAGATTAAACTCGTAAAGAAACAAGAACACTCGACTTACTGCGGGATGAAACTTTATAAACTGTGTATGGTTTAGAAGCATGTACACCGTTGTGGAGGAAGCGTGCTTACTTACGGCCAACTTGCATCTGACAGCGGAGGAACCGCCTGACGGCCGTTTAGGCAACTTTAATTAATTGTGGAAAAGAACCCGGACCGAGGCAAATTCAAACCCCCCTTGCATGAAACGCCTGAACCCGTTTTGTAACCGAACGCCCTCAACTGACCCGGAACCAGGTGTGGTTTACGCACAAGGCAACCGCCTTATCGAGACCGTGCATGTTCACGTGCATGTCATAGGATATACACGGTGATAGACTGTGGTGACTAGGAATTGTTGGGTAAA
>CAJDSM010024076.1:24912-39355 GCA_903981925.1 Ostrea lurida | reverse complement strand
TGTTATCAATTTTCCTAAAAACATGATGGTAAATAAACAAAGCACAATGTTATGGGGAAAAAAGTGAGATTACAACACTTTTTAAACCCATTATTGATCAAGATTTTATAAACAAGATAATACGCCAAAAATGATACAAGTGATTCATCAGTACAATATTAGAAATGGCATTTGGGCCAGTTGTTTCAAGACTGAAGTCCGAATGTCAAAGGGTTCTCAAATTATGGCTTGGACCAGATTCTGATGTGAAAGATTAATTTTGATTTATATAAATGGGTCAAGGTCAAAATTTTAGTGCCACGCACCTCTCCTCTTCATGATCCAACTTTGAATTCTTAAATGTTTAAATATATTCCATTGCTTTTCTTTCTTGAAAATATTAATTGTGTCACTGAAAATACAAAATAACTGCATATCTACCGTAAACCATAATCTTTAATCTAAACAATTTCTTTTTATAGTTATCTAAGTGTGTATCATAGGCCAATGGTGAATAAACTGTATACACAGAAATTGTCTTTTCATCGAAATAACCAGTCTTTAATTAACATACATACCACTAGTACAATACACAAACATTCAAGGGAATACTATTAACATTATTCCATTGCAGAAGAACTGATACCTCTGAACTAGTACATTTGTATATCTTTAATTACAGTGTATATTCTGCCTACTGAAATAAACTATAATACCTACATCCCAGTTCTGGTAATCTCCGATGGCCTCCAGTCTGGCTTTTGTTTGACCGTGTACACCAGTGACGTAGAACTGCAGCGGGTTCTGTGACCGACGGTTACTGGAGTAGCAAAACTGAATCTGCTTCACTAACTTCATTATATCCTGGAAAACAGTTTGGTCCTTATTACAAATATATCACTATTCCAATTGTGGTGGTGCCGTGGTGGAATTTATAATATAATAAGTTAAGGCATTTTGGGAAGAGAAAAATAAAATGCACCACCACAGCTATTTACTACTGCAAACGTACAGTTGAACCTCGATATCTGGAACAACTGATATTCGTGAATACACGGTTATGTCGAAATATTTGGAGGTCCAACCACTATTTTTTAGTGTTTTTTTACTCCGATATCTGAATTCCTGGATATCTCGAACTTTTTTCTTGGTCCAATCAAGTTCGAGATAAGAGGTTCGAACTGTATTTGTTTTCACTGTCACGTGGATTTATTTTAGAAATTTGGCAGAACTGAGAAGACTATGTGGAGCTGAAGACTCGTGTTTATACCATTGGAAAGGTATTGATTATTTAAAGCTATTCAAAAGTATCATCATCCATGAAATCATGCAAAGTGTTATCACACGCTGTAGTACAATACACATTACATATTGAACAGTCCTCGTATTATGAGCTGGACATGAAAAAGCTAATGGACGGATTTGAATGCCATACGGTATCATAATACATCCTGTATTATACAGGTATATGAAACCCCCAAACCTTTTGATTTCATTGTTTCTATAGATATTTTGCAATATAAAACACTTTTGAAGACAAAAATAAGATGCTGATTCCCATGTAAGACAGCAAAGCAATTCTGTTACCCAAAGAAAGATCTTGTCATAAGGGATGCACATGTGAAATATGAAAGTCATCACTAACCAACTTTTGGACATAGTTAAAGTTTTTGTGGACTAACAGACAAAACTATGCTCTAATTACTGGGGCATGTAAAGCAAAAATGTAATATTCAGAATTCTGAACTCACCTTCTCCCCCATATATTCATCTAAGGAGCAGTCTATAACAACAGAGGTTTTACACGTGGATTTTTCCATCGTGTTGCTTCGCAGTTTTTTCCTGGTGGGTGCCATTGTATCTCCTCTTTCTATCGCTTCTCGCCTTTTCTGCTTCTTCCTCTGTTTCTCCTTAGCTCTACAACAGTACACTGACATTGATTATGTACATAACTTAGTGTTCACTGTTTTTGATCTAAATGCTTTTTTCAGTCTAGTCGAAAATTACTTTACTCATCTCCCACGTACTAGTGGTCTAGTTTAAGATGGCAGACAAAGTGACTGTGTGAGACATAGATTCTGCACTACAAGCATAAATTGATTTTGAAGAATATGACAGAAATCACAAAGGAGTGCATGTTTTCCGTGATTTTAGTTCATTTATGTGTTTTAGAATCTATTCTATCTTTACCAATGACAAGATAAAATGCAATAATCGAGTTCTTCACTTGGAGAGCAAGCTAAAATAATTGCAATAATGATTTTAAAAAACAAAAAACCTACTTAAAATCAAATTATTAGTAACTTCAGGGAAATTTGCAATCCTGGAAAACACAGTTATCGAGAGACAAATTGTAGTTGTTCAATTTATGCTGGTATATCTGTAATTCTTCAATGCTCTCATCGAAAATATGTTGCCAAATTGACAATTTCTGAATTAAACCAAAGCTGGTTCATGTGTATTAAACTCCCGCACTAGACTGTAGTTAACACACGAACTCAACCAATGCCTAATCTCAGCGAGATTCGTCGAGGCTGAACCTCTTCCGAAGAGGTTCAGCCTCGATCAATCTCGCTGAGCTGACATTACACTCATTTTACACCAGGGTCGCCGATCATTCCGTTCCAACTTGATTGTCTCGGAAGGGTAGAGTTAGAAGGCCTTCTCAGCCTTCCGTCTCAGAGACGGAAGACTCAGCATTCCATTATGGCGTCGACAAGTGGATGGAATTTTGCACATTTTAAAAATGTTAGATAAGCTTAATTAAAGAAGAAAACATGTAAAGGTGCTTTTACGACCTCTTGTATTTAGTTTCAATTTTTACATTATAATTTTTACTTTAGCGACAAGTCGACGAGTCTCTCTATCAAGGTTCACATTATACTCCAAGCGGAGGTGCGGTTGTTCTAGGAATATGTGTATGACTGTGACAGTAGATTTTAGAGGATATCCTATTTTAAAGTCACTTTAGATAGGCATCCACCCCAACAACAAAAAAAAAATCAACAACAAAGCACAAACCCTTTCACTCTTTCAAGAACAAAATAAGACTTGTAATTAATTTACGAAACCCTTTCACTCTTGAACAAAATAAGACTTTTATATTGCTTTACGTCCCATATGAACTTATTTGATAAATACAAACAGTGGGTGGACATCTATTTCTATCCCTCCATATTTCGGACTCTTCTGTACACTCGATTGAGGTGCGTAACTTCTGACCCTTCTAACATTCCATAATGCTTCTAGAGGGGTCCCAATCGAGTGGGGCCCTGGCATTGTNGTCTAACATTCCATAATGCTTCTAGAAGGGTCCCAATCGAGTGGGGCCCTGGCATTGTCAACTGAACTCCTGTGATCAAAGTCATTTCTAATTTACCGTACTCCACTAGATAAATAACCACAATGACTATTTCAAACTTGGCGTCCAACGGTCACACTGTTTTACATGTTAATATTTACCGCACGTCTTTTTTTATGGATAGCCATTTTTCTTGTCGTTGTTGCCTCCGAAGTTGTTTCTTTGATATTGTTGCACTGGCTTGTGGTTGGTGTACCTCTTCTTTTAAAGTATTTTCTTGAACAGTTTCCATATTCAGTTCTCTAGATCTATTAGCTACTTAGTCTGATCATTCTATTTCCAACCATATGTAACTCTCACTAGCCAAGCTAACAAACTAAAACCTTATGGACGCTGACATTTTGAATCTCGATCTCGCGAGATTTTAATGAGAATTCGTCTGCTAATGGACAAGGTTTCATTTTTGGTAAATTAGGTGCAACTCTCATAGATCTACTCTGTATCTTATTGTATAACCTGCATTCATTGCATTATATAATATCATTATTATCACATTTGTTAAATAATTTGATTTAGAGCTGAATTAATAAACAGGGATTCTACCATTTACAATGTAAATTACATCCAAGATGCAAGACTCGGCCTGGTGCCGTAAATGTTCAAGGCATCTAGCTGTCTAGTAGCATGATGTACTGTACGTTCTCAGCTCGGGGGATTTTGGAAACCCTTAGTACACACTTCCTGCATAAGTAAGCAAGTTCATTGTTTGTTATCCCTATGTTGTTGTAGTACTTTATCTTTATTACACTTGCATGTTACATATGAGAGACCATGACATCACTTTATCGCACATAATCAGCAGTGTTAGTTTTTGAACTTTGAACACATGGACTTTACAACTTCATCAACACAGAGTGTTTTATACACGTGTACAAAATGGCAGGCAGCACTGGTGTAAATTTTAGATTCCTCGTTTGTTTCTTTGCTTTATTTCATGAATGTAAGTTTTTATTTTTATTTGAAGTTTAAACTATTTTAAAAAGTTTTTAATTTTTGCTCAGTACTTTGTAATTAAGATAATCTGATATTTGCTTGTACACGCCTAATCAGTCAACCTTTAGTTTGTGTTATATATAGATGCTAAAATTTCTATATGTCTGAATAAAACATTGTAATATATATATCCAGTAAAATTTAATTAATGATATTGAGAGCCACTTTATAGATATTGCTGGTTTTACATTTTTTTAATCACACTGCATGATGGGAAGATTAAGTCATTTAATTTGCTTGGTGTATAACTATGTAAACAACTTCTTTTGTACTAACATATATCTAATTCCCATTGTTTTCTAAGTGATTTTTAAGAGTTGCCTCCCCTGAAATGCTCTCTCTCTCTCTCTCTCTCTCTCTCTCTCTACTCTTCAATTCGATCATTGGATGATGTTAGCAGTCAAAGAATTTGAAAGTATTACCAGTTATAATCAGAAATGACTTTCCCAGAATAAAAAAACTATATATAATATATACAATTTGATGATATGATAGATAATTTTTTACTATATGAAACAAAAGAGATTGATATGTAATTATTTGATAGATTTATAATTTTGTGCTTTTCAGGTTTATCTCTCACTTTTGGACCCGGGAAAACCTACAAATATTCATATGAAACAGTTGTGAATTTCAATGAAGCAGTCTCAAATGGGAAATCAGTAGGATTTAAATTGGCAACAGAATTTGATATTGGAGTTGTATTCAAAGCTGGTGAATTACAGCTTCTAAAAGTGCAGGTACAGTTATAATACTGGTATATTGCATAATCTACATGAATTGTGTATTATATTTTCAAAGTCCTTTGTTCATACATGTAAAATTGGTTTAGAAATTCTTTAAAACAAAACAAAAAAAAACCAAACTATACCCCCCCCCCCCCCACTGTTTCCTTATGTTAGTAAAATTCACACCTCCATCTGTATATATATAGCAACAGAGAGCATATGAAAATATATTGCATTCACAAATGATGTGTACAGTACATATTCCAGTAGACTCAATGTCGTAAACATTATTAGTTTGAGCACAAATTCATACAACTATTGTTTCACATTATTTTTCATTTTCAATTATAGGTCTATTGACACTTGATTTCATGGGTATCCATGGGTTAATATGGAAATTTGCATTGATCAGCGAGGAAATTGTTGTCTACTATACCTTGTTTGACAAAGTTTTTCTTGGGAGTGGCAATTTCAAATGTAACCCTTAATTGCATGCACCTTATCATTCATATATTACGATTGGTAACAAATTCATTTAATGCAAAATTACTGTGAAAGAATATGCATCACATCGGAACTTCAGTATTAGATATTGTGTTGATGATTACATTTGAAGACTTTTACTATACATGTTTTTGTAAACTAGTACAAAAATGCACATTAAATTCCAAATGCATTAATTTATTACTTTAGCATTATTTTCATATAAATATTTGGAAATGCTCTAGTTTTTTATTACATTGATATTTTAAAACTGTTTGTTATCTACTGTAGCAACGTTTAACGTTTACACAGCATATTATGATGTCACAATAACGTTAACGTAATACATGAGCACAGCTAATCCATGACACTATATTTACAATATCTGCATCATGGTTTTTTATGGTATACATTGATTTTTCTTATGTTCACTTGAATGGTTTTGTTAATATCAGTACACTGACAAGTCAGATTGGATACTGTATTTTTTTTTATTTTTAAATTTACAGATTACTGCTGCATCCATTGAGAGTTTTGCCAGACATGAAGTGAAAGGGGAATTAGTAAAGCTTCTAAAGTATCCTATTTATTTTGAATACACTAATGGAGTTATTGGGAAAATATATGCCTCCGAAATTGAGTCAGTATTTTGTGCCAATGTTAAGAAAGGACTTCTATCACTGTTCCAAATCCAGGAAACTGAGGGGCAGAGAGACGAGGTTTGTGTAGATTCTGACATGTTTATTTATCAATTCTGAATTCAAAACTTGTTTAGAGTCTCTGTAGTATAAATGTATGAAATGTTAGAAGGGAAATAAAAAATACATTTTATCCAGGAAATGAAAAGTATGTGATCAGTGCTTAAAGAGTTACCGTTAATAAATTCAGTTTTAATCCATTTTATCATCAGTAAACTGCATTGGATGTTGTAACAAATACTTATTACATTGACTGAAATCTTGTTCACACATATATATGCCTTTTTGCATGCATGCAATGTGCAAATTTTACCTACTAGATTACGAATATAGGCAAATTTTACACAGGTCTAGGTGTAGCTGCAGAACTATAGCTCTCCAAAAAATTGTGTTGACAGACTGGTCTGTCAGCACAATTTTTTGAAGTGCTACAGTTCTATTGCTAGTCTGGGTGTATTTTGGTGCTTGTAAATGGGGACTTGTACATGAGTATACTTACTCACAATTGAACTAAGTGCAGATTAACTTTAACAGATCAGTAGATTTTCTCTTCGTGTGTTTTTAGCCATGTGAATACATATTGTACACATATATGCAAATTATTGAATATTTCCCTGAAACAGTTATAAGTTACATAGCGTTCTGTAAAAAGAGTAACCTTCAAGAAATAACATAACATTGGTTCTTAAGGCCACATCAAATTAATTTGTAGAGTCATCCACTAGCAACAAAAACTTGGGGCTGGTGGGAGGATTTTATTTGTTATCGTCCTGGAACATTAGAATCTCAATAAATTCGTAGCATGTAAGATAGCATATGCTGTTATTAAAACATGCAAAATACTATTATGAATGTATTAGACTCTATGTTGAATAAATTGACACATTTAAAGTTAAATGGTCTCTATTATATTACATGCAGCCATGAAACATAAAAAATGTCCGGAAATTTGAACTGCAGAAAAAAATGAAAATAAAATATTTTGGGGCGGGGCCATTAGGGATGGGGTGGGCAGGATGAGAATCTACAAATTAACTTGATGTGGCCTAATGAAGAAATACCCATCTCCATCTTTGTCTTCAAAATATATTCATATTGCTTGAAAGAAGATATAACCAAATACTGATTTACAGTTTTTTATTGCAAAAATTACTTTCACATGCCACAGACTTTAAAAAGATGTGGTTTGAGGTTTAGGACCAAGTTTTGGGGATGGACTAGCTAATTAGCTTCTACCAATAGTCAAATGGACCAATAGTATTAAGCAGAAAAAAATATTTGAAAAAAATGTGTGCATTTTTCATTTTTTCTTTAGCTGGTTCACAATGTACCATTTGAATTCTCACTAATTTACTGAAGAGCATCACCATAAGTTGACGTTTTAGATTTATGACCTCACATGAGCCAAAAGGCTCAAGTGAGCTTCTCTGATTAATATTTGTCCAGCGTTTGGTTAGTCTGATTAAAACCAGATCTTTGATCTGCTCCAATATTCTGATGTTGCTATTCAAAGTTATTTGAATAGCGACATCAGAATATTGTAATAGATCAAAGATCTGGTTTTGATCAGATTGGCATTTGTTATTGTCACTACCAATGTCATTGTTAACTTCTTACATTATCATCTTCTCCTCCAGGACCATAGTGCCAATTTCAATCAACTTGGCACCAATCATACTTTGATAAAGGTGATTCATGTTTATTCAATTGAAGAACCATGCTCCCTCCTGACTCTCCATAGGGGAGATAATCAAGAAAAGGCTTAAAAAGGGAGTCATTGATTTAGAAATCTTCCCAAGAACCAGTGGGCCAGAAGATTTAACTATTGATTATGAATACTATAGTTTGATTATTGTACTCTGTGTTCACTCCTGTTATTGCATATTATAGATACATGTATGTTGTCAAAGCTCTGGTTTGCAACTTTGCATGGTAGGTTGATGTCTCTGGAGAGTGCAGTACCTACTATGCAGTGTATGGAGGCAGAATCACAAAAACTAAACAGAACTGTCAGAATGTGGAGATAGCAGGAGAGTTTGATAATGTCAACAAGGTAAAAACCAGTCATCTTCAGACCAAGTCATGCATGTAATGAATATTTGGACATTGGTAGGAGATTTTTTCATAAAGAACAAAGTTACTTTGTTGATTTTGACATCTTGACATTGAAGTTTGACTTACTTTTCAAAAACTTTAAAATTGGCCATATTTTTTGAATGATAAGTGATAGGACTTTTCATATTTCACATGCATAATCCTTTTGGAACTGGCATGTGGAATCCAGGGGCATCAGTGTTTCACAAACACATCTTGTTTTTTTTTTTTGTAGATGTTGGGTGTATCTGTGGAGAATACTTTTGTAACACATTATGACATAGCTGAGGGGGTCATTAAGTCAGCCAGCGGGTCCTCTAGACACTCTGTTATCACTAATGCAAGACCACAGCTCGGAGCTGCTGTTGTGGCTATGTAAGTGGTCAAGGAAACACTTTAATAGTTTCTTGCCATAATATGGTCGATATGATTTTTTTTTTTTTTTTTTTTTGCTAGCTTATTTGCCTCGTCCAATATATCAAGTTAATCTATCTAGGGCCTATCTTTTAAAAAAATTGCATCCTCATTGTTTTCAAGACCATAAATAAAGGTAGGGGAAAGAAAGATAACTCTGATATATGACACATTTTTGGTCTGTGTAGAATTTTGTAATACATGTAGTTATAAATTTTCTTTGTAGACAGCGATTAAGTTACATCACTGAGAAAGATGGTACTGCTACTGTTGAAGCAACCAGTGTTCAAGAAGCAATTAGTTTATTATATAAAGGTAAATGTTGCTGAACATCATATTTTGATTATACTATACATCATTCATGTACTCTTATAGAAAGAATTTAGTTGTAGTATTTAAAGTAGAGTTTTTTTTAACATCACATGTGTAGATAAATCTAAAAAGTATCAAGAGATGTTACTGCCTAGTGGACCAGAAGTACAAGAATGCATACAGAATTGTGAAAATGTAAGTATATATGAAGTATGAAAGAGAGATAGAGATTTAAAAATTGGCTTATTTTATATGAATCATATTGACATCATGTTGGTTAACACTTATAGAAATAGTTTATTTTGCACACTGAACTTCATATTAGATCTTTTGTCAGTAAATAAATCTATGGACCAAACCGGGATTAGAAATTACCCTACCCAAGAATCTCTCCTTAAATACTTTACCAACTAAGGTGTTGGGTCAGTAGTTGCATCAAGTTGGATATACATATGTAATTGAGAAAGGAAAACAGTATTTATGTATATTTGTACCTTTTTCTCTGCAGCCTGTGTCTGTTTTACAAACTGTGAAAGAAGACTTGACAAGTGACAAGCTATCAAAAATTGTCTCAGGGAAAGCTTTCTTAAAACTCCTGAATGCATTTAGAAATTCTGGTAAATCAACAATAGAGGAAGTTATGACACATAAAGACAGTTATAACATCGTGTAAGTAGTTCATCAGATCATGCATTTTGTGTTGTTTTTTAATTCCATTCTCATCCCATTTTCTCTTTTTACTCACTGTACTGAACAGAATCGTTGGAAATTAAAGACTCTTCTTTTTATCTAGCAATTGAATTTTAAAATGTAAAGATGACATCAAAGTTTGTGAATTTGTTACTTTTAGAAAACAGCTGATAGATGTGGGTGTGGCCACACAGACTTTGGCTGCCCACGAAGCGCTAATGCAACTGATCTCATTTACTGATGAAACTGCCATAGACTACCCTGAACGGTTCATTTTAGCCTCAGCTTATGCAACTCATCCTGGCGAATATCTACTAAAAGATATGCTTGTAAGATTTTTTAACCAAATTACATGTTATAATGTGTACTAATTATCAATAGTTCCCAGAAGCTGTCCAAATACTAAATCACTTGAAAATAGATTTGGTATCAGGTTTCTTTACATCCTCAGATATAGTATGTGTACTGGTATACAGTGTGTGATTCTAAATTTGAAGATGTCTGTTCCTCCAGAAAAAGGGGTGGATTTGGGTGTAATTTGATCATTTGAAAGAGATTGGGCAATTGGTTCAGTATTATTGATCTCCTACATTGTGTGGAAAGGTGTTATTGCAATTTTTTTAAGATATTCAATAACAGACAAATTTATGATTAAGTGTTAGAAATAACATTACTATTATTTTCTTTTATCAGGAACTAATGAAAAAGAAAGTTCCTAATGAAAGTCTGAGAGAGTCCATAGCTCTTGGTCTGGGAGCAGTAGTTTATTCGTTTTGTAAGCCATATGGAAACTGTTTGGACTATCATGTAAGTTCTGAACATAAACTTTAATGACTCATACACATTTTATAGAATTTTCAATAGTGATATATGTTACATTTATTTATCTGTATGAAAACATATTTTTGTGTATTTTCCTTAGGAAATTGCAGACTATGTGAACTATGTGGAGTCTGAAATGAAAGCTTGTGAGGAGGAGAAATGTACATTACTATACATTAGATCTGTTGGCAATTCAGGTCTTCTCAAGTTTTTACCATTACTACTAGATCAGGCACAAAATTCTCAAAGTTCAACTGTGTCACTGACTGCCATTCAAAGTCTGAGGAGGATGCAGATTAATGATGTTTTCAGACAAGAGGTGCTCGTTACTCACTATTGTGTAATTTGAAATAACTGGAAACTGGAGAAATCTAAAGGCAAAATGTTTGTGAAACACAACACCTATCATAAATGTACTATCTTGTTTAAAAAAAATCCCTTGACTTGTTATCATCTAGATTGTGTATTGATAATTATTGTCTTGATCCTGACAGGTAATTCCAGTACTGAAGTCAATATTTCATCAGAATAAGAGAAAATATGATTCGAGTGTTCGGATTGCTGCTCTTGAAATTCTTTTACAAATTGGAGTTTCAACTGGAGAGCTATGTAACATTGTCCTGTCAGCAATTTATGATCAAACAGAATTTGAAGTTTCAACATATCTTATAAAGAGACTAAGAGACCTGTCAGAGTCAGATCCTAATTTCAGGTAAAGGTATTTTACTATGTATATTGAAATTTCATTATGGAGTAAAACTGCCATGAAAGGATGTTTTTACTCATCACAAGTAGTTTTTTATATCTTTTTATTTTTTAGGACAAGTTTAAATGTAGTTTTATCAGATACAAGGGTGAATAACTATAACCTCTTTGCTCAGAGAGGGAAGTCAAGTGCCTTCACTGGATATCTTGCAGGTTAGAGATGCTGCTTGCACTGTTTTACCCAAATATCCTGGCAGTTTTCTAAGAAAACAATTCAGTCCTGTTTATTAGTGTCAAGAAGATTTATCAATGTCGATAGCAAGTCTAGAAGATTTATCAATGTATAACACAGGGTTATATAATTAGCATATTAAATGACAAGAATGATGAAATATAAATACGGTACATGTATGATCTTAAAATATTATGCAAATTATAGAACTAGAAATTCAATAACTAAACACAAAATGGTCATCACCTTTCATTGCATTGATTTGTACCTAAGGATAACCCATTAAACGCTTCTTTCCAATGGGGTCCTAATTGTAACCAAAAAAAAAACCAAACCAAATATAACAAAAATATGATAGTGTAAATAACACGATGTAGACAAGACCTTGGCAAATATGTATAATCAAGGCACCTTATACAGATGTCACAGAAATAAAACAAAGAAAGAAAGAAAAAAAGGTAAAACTAACAAATTACTGAAAAAAGATTAAATGTGACTGTGTGTTTTGATTAAACGCAATGGCATGTGTCATTGTTAAACTACAGAGACTGCAGGAAGCAACTGTACATATGGTCTGTACCAGGAAAATACCAAAACAGGAGTCATGAAGAAGAGCGCCATGGTTGTTAATGTCTTAAACAAGCAGGCAACACAGCCATTACTAACAGTAAGTTATATTAGTGTTCAATAAAGAAGATACGTCATGAATTTGATCAATTTGAAAATTTGACTATAAAGTATATTCTCAAGTGGATATGGTCATGGAGCGTAGTTATTATCCCCTTGCAATTCATTACACAAGGGAATATAGTACTGGTTGTTGTAATGTGGAGTTGAGTGTGTATCAGTGCTACATGTATTGTAAAACAGTTAAACATCCGTTAATATGCAGCACATGTGTGAATATTGCAGTTTTGAATTTAGGTAGTAGATAGTATTGAGGCCCCAATACACTGCACTTTTATGTATATATTGTGTGAATTTTGCAGTTTGGAATTTACGCGGATGGAATAGAGGCCCTGGTAGGTGACGCAGCAGAAGGAGAGGAGGCAGCGGATGCTACAGCTGGCCTGTCCCTGACAATGTTAGACGTCCTGCTCAGACCAGTGGAGTTTTTTAGAGGAATGAGTGGACTAATGTCAGCTGTATGGAATGCCCCTTCAGAACCTGTATCTGCTCTTCAGGTAGAAAATCTGTTTCGCAAAGCTACTTCCAAGAGACAAAAAAGATTAAATATATGTATACTTTTCATTAAAATGGGATAATATCCCATTCTGGTGTCCATCTTACTTCTGTTGAATAAGTGAGCATTGTATGACTTCTTGTTACATATGCATTATTTGATTTTTGATATTGAAAGCTATTTATCTGTGCTGAAATTTAATTTATGAACATCTGTTTACTAGGAAACCTTTTCATTCCAGGGAAATTTACTATTGCAAGACTATTCTCATAAGATACATATGTCCAATGGTTTGATTGTGGATGCCAATATTTTGGGTGTGGCTTCCATTGATCTGTCAGGAAAAGTAAGCATCAGTCTGTGGTACAAAAATTCTCACTCGGTCATCACCAACAGGTAAGTACAATATTGTACACTACTGTTTTACATTCATTAAGTTGTTTTCCTCATCAAACATTCGTGTGAATGCAATGCTGTCATGGAATGAAAGTACTTTCATTTTACCTCATATGTTAAAGTGTAAAACTGTAATATTTGTACACTCCCCCTGTATTTGAAGCTTATTTAACTGTAATTGGTCATTTCTGTACAGTGGGGCTTTGGTCACAGAAGGATCTCTACAAATTGATTCAAAGGAACTTCGTTCTGGAATCAGGTTTTCAACAGAATCTGAAGCTTTTATTGATTTCCAAACTGATGTGGACTTTGCCGAGATGCCTGTTAAAATGTGTTTACAAATGAAAAGGCCTCCCATTACCTCAAGGTATACTAAATATGTATGTAATTCGGGGCAAGGTTGTGTATATATAAGCCTTCTTCAAATTCCTAAGATTTGGAGATAAAAATTGTGTTAATTACATGAATTTGTGGAAACTTCAATGAGATTAATGAATTTTGAGTTCTGCAAATGTTATAATTAGATTTCAGTAGCATAACTTGATAAGTGTAGGTTTGCTGTGTTTTAATGCTTTTGCTTCACTGATTTATTCATTATACGCCTGTCTTCAGACAAGGCGTATTATGTTATGGTTTTGTCCGGCATCCGTCCGGAATAGGTTTGTCCGGGCCATAACTCCTGACCCTCTTTGTAGATTTGAACAATATTTCACAGAATTGTTGCCCAGAGACCCAAGGAAATGTCATGACCTTGATCCAAGATTATTGGTCAAAGGTCAAGGTCACTATGCACATATGCATAAAGGTATAAACTAATGGTTTAAATCTTGTATGGGTCATAACTTTTTACTGAATGCATGGATTGGAATCATATTTCACAGAATGTTTGCCTTGGACCCAAGGAAGTGTCATGATCTTGAGCCATGGTCATTGTGTCAAGGTAACAATCTACATAATGGTTTTAACCTTGTCCGGACCGTAAGTTTTTACTGAATGCATGGATTGGAATAATATTCACAGAATTGTTGCCCCGCACCCAAGGAAGTGTCATGACCTTTGAGCCAAGGTCACTGGTCAAAGGTCAAGTCGCAATGCACATAGTGGCTTTTGACATTGTCCGGGCCATAACTTTTCACTGAGTGCATGAATTGGAATAAATATTTCACTGAATTGTTGGTCTAGACCCAAGGAAATGTCATGACCTTGAGCAAAGGTCAAGGCCACAATACACATGGTGGTTAAACATTGTCCGGGCCACAACTTTTCATTGAGTGCAGGGATTTGAATAATATTTCACAATATTGTTGCCCTAGACCTAAGGTTATATCATGACCTTGAGCCAAGGTCACTGGT
>CAJDSM010024076.1:13515-24887 GCA_903981925.1 Ostrea lurida | reverse complement strand
TGGCCCAGATAATGGTAAAAACCACTATGTGCATTGTGACCTTGACCTTTGACCAGTGAACCTTGGCTCAAGGTCATTATAACCTTAGGTCTAGGGCAACATATTGTGAAATATTATTCAAATCCCTGCACTCAATGAAAAGTTGTGGCCCGGACAATGTTTAAAACACTATGTGTATTGTGGCCTTGACCTTTGCTCAAGGTCATGACATTTCCTTGGGCTAGACCAACAATTCAGTGAAATATTATTCCAATTCATGCACTCAGTGAAAAGTTATGGCCGGACAATGTCAAAAGCCACTATGTGCATTGCGACATTGACCTTTGACCAGTGACCTTGGGCTCAAGGTCATGACACTTCCTTGGGTGCGGGGCAACAATTCTGTGAAATATTATTCCAATCCATGCATTCAGTAAAACTTCCGGTCCGGACAAGGTTAAAACCATTATGTAGATTGTTACCTTGACCAATGACCATGGCTCAAGATCATGACACTTCCTTGGGTCCAAGGCAACAATTCTGTGAAATATGATTCCAATCCATGCATTCAGTAAAAAGTTATGACCCCATCAAGATTTAAACCATTAGTTTATACCCTTTTATGTGCATATGTGCATAGTGACTTGACCTTTGACACCAATAATCTTGGATCAAGGTCATGACATTTCCTTGGGTCCTGGGCACAAATCTGTGAAATATTGTTCAAATCTACAAAGAGGGTCAGGAGTTATGGCCCGGACAAACTATTCCGGACGGATGCCGGACAAAACCATAACATAATACGCCTGTCTGAAGACAGGCGTATAATGAATAAATCAGTGAAGCAAAAGCATTAAAACACAGCAAACCTACACTTTCAAGTTATGCTACTGAAATCTAATTATAACATTGCAGAACTCAAAATTCATAATCTCATTGAAGTTTCCACAAATTCATGTAATTAACACATATTTTTATCTCCAAATCTTAGGAATTTGAAGAAGGCTTATATATACACAACCTTGCCCCGATATACATACATATTTGGTATACCTTGAGGTAATGGGAGGCCTTTTCATTTTGTAAACACATTTTAACAAGGCATCTCGGCAAAGTCCACATCAGTTTGGAAATCAAATAAAGCTTCAAGATTCTGTTGAAAACCTGATTCCAGAACGAAGTTCCTTTGAATCAATTTGTAGAGATCCTTCTGTGACCAAAGCCCACTGTACAGAAATGACCAATTACAGTTAAATAAGCTTCAAATACAGGGGGGAGTGTACAATATTACAGTTTTACTACTTTAACATATGAGGTAAAATGAAAGTACTTTCATTCCATGACAGCATTGCATTACATTCGAATGTTTGATGAGGAAAACAACTTATGATGTAAAACAAGTAGTGTACAATATTGTACTTACCTGTTGGTGATGACGAGTGAGAATTTTTGTACCACAGACTGATGCTTACTTTTCCTGACAGATCAATGGAAGCCACACCCAAAATATTGGCATCCACAATCAAACCATTTGGACATATGTATCTTATGAGAATAGTCTTGCAATAGTAAATTTCCTGGAATGAAAAAGGTTTCGCTAGTAAACAGATGTTCAAAATTAAATTTCAGCACAGAATAAATAGCTTTCAATATAAATCAAATAATGCATATGTAACAAGAAGTCATACATGCTCACTTATTCAAACAGAAGTAAGATGGACACCAGAATGGGATATTATCCATTTTAATGAAAAGTATACATATATTAAATCTTTTTTGTCTCTTGGAAGTAGCTTATGCGAAACAGATTTTCTACCTGAAGAGCAGATACAGGTTCTGAAGGGGCATTCCTACAGCTGACATTAGTCCACTCATTCCTCTAAAAAAACTCCACTGGTCTGAGCAGGACGTCTAACATTGTCAGGGACAGGCCAGCTGTAGCATCCGCTGCCGTCCTCTCCTTCTGCCGCGTCACCTACAGGGCCTCTATTCCATCCGCGTAAATTCCCAACTGCAAATTCACACAATATATACATAAAATTGCAGTGTATCGACGGGCATATATTACTACGTTGACGTTGCTCTTGTATTTGTTTGCAGCCATTGTTAGGGGACACGACTAAATTTTATGTTCCCTGAAAAATTATGAAGCATCCTCTTGTAACACAAGATTGGTAAAAAATAGTCAATAGTGACCTTGACCTTGAAAATAAATAAGTTTCACCCTCTCTCCATGGGCTACAATTGTGGAAGATTTTATGATCCTCTGATGAATACTGTGTCTTCTATCTTGATCACAATATATTAAGACAGTCAATAGTGACCTTGAACTTTAACCTTGAAAATCAATAGGGTTCATCCTCTCTCCATGGGCAAAATCTGTGTAAAATTTGATGATTATCTGATAAAAGCTGTATCTTCTATCTTGTTCACAAGGATTTTAGGCAATAGTCAATAGTGACCTTGAATGTTTGCCACTGATCTTGAAAATCAATAGGGTTCATTCTCTCTCCTTGAGCAACATTTATGGAAGGTTTGATGATTCTGTGATGAATGCTGTGTCTTCTATCTTGTTCACAAGAATTTCAGTCTAAAGTAAATAGTGACCTTGACATTTGACCTTGAAAATCTATACTAATAGGGTCTATCCTCTCTCCATGGGCAACATTTGTGGAAGGTTTGATGATTCTGTGATGAATGTTGTGTCCTTTATCTTGTTCACAAGAATGTTAGTCAATAGTGACCTTGAACTTTGACTCTTGAAAATCAATAGGATTCATCCTCTCTCCATGAGCAACATTTGTGGAAGGTTTATGATCCTCTGATGAATGGCCTTGCTTCTATATTGTTCACAAGGTTCCGGACACACAGCCACATGGCAGCAATGCTATATTCCCTCCGCAACTAGTTGCAAGGGGATATCAAATTTTTAGTCGTAACCTTTGAAAAACTAAAAATACTGCAAGTAAACCTCACAAAGGATACCCCCCACCACCCACATATTTCTATGCTCACTTGAGTCATTGAAGCTTGAACAAAGAAGATATGGCCAGGATACAAACCCATGTTAGAAAATCTATAAGTTTGACCTTGAGGTCAAGGTTATACAAGCGACATTTCCATGAATGTATGTGACACAATGTGACATCCTCGCATGATGATACATTGTCTCATGCTGTTACACCCACATGCCCGATATAATCCATGTTAGAAAATTTATACCTTTTACTTTGAGGTCAAAGGTCATATATAGGTCATTAATGTATGCGACACATTCTCTCAAACTGATATACACATATGCTAGATATGGTATGCCTATGTCAAAGAAACAAAGAAGTTGGTCTTCGACACTAATCTGCACACACAGATGGACAGACGTGACAAACAGAGTACATGACACATTGCCTCATGGTGATGCATCCATATGCCAAACATATGGTCCGGACATGAATTCATGTTAAAAAACTTATAAATTTTGACGTTGGGGTCAAAGGTCAAGGTCATACAGGTCATGAATATATCCGACACATCATCTCATAGTGATACACCCATGTGCCAAATATGGTAAGCCCAAGTCAAAGAACAAAGAAGTTGTGGCCCGGACACGAATCTGCACATACAGACGGGCAAAGAGACGGACGGACAAAGTGATTCCTATATACCCCCCAAACTTTGTGGGGAGTTTAGAAATTCTGAACCAAGCTGCTTGTATAATACGTTTTGCTCAAGCATGTTTATTGCAAGGAACTGCTGCTCAGGTGAGCAATGTGGCCCATGGGCCTCTTGTACATGTATTTCAGAAAAAGTATTAGTGATGATCAGAATCATAAATGGGGTATCCAAGTAACAGAGAGGTTACCTCTGACCAAATTGATCCTCAGATTGGGAGTGTAAGGCTGCATGGTAAACAATGCCTCAAACTAATAAATTTTAGTTTTTTTCTCCCATCCCAGTTATTCCCCTTGGCTAACACCAACCTAAAGAAAGATTTTAAATGCAATTTTTTTTTTGATGATTGTTATGAAATGCCCAAATATTCAAACAGTGCTGTGTGTATAATAAATCCTGTCAAATATTTTTTCAGCCATTTTGTAGAGAAATTCGAAAAATCAAGACATTTGAGAAAGAGGCTTGCAATCAGAAAGAAGAGACCAAGTGCAACACCTCCAGTCTCATATTTTATAAATGAAAAGAACTCTGCCATGTGCACCACTATGGATCCAGACAATTAAGGTTTGCTTTATGGATGGAATATATGGGTTTTTTATGCTCCCCGAAAAAATTTCAGGGGAGCATATAGTTGCTGTTGTGTCCGTCCGTCCAAGCTCATATCTCCTAAACCTTTCATCATAAATTGATGCAATTTATCACAAATGTTCCTTGAGACAAGGGCTTGTGATCCAAGGCTTTCAAGGTCATTTTGGTAAGGTCAAGGTCACTCAGAACTTATTCCTTATTTCAACAGTTTAACATATATGTTCCCACCTCCTAACCTTTCCATCATGAATTTATCATAATTGATCACAAATATCCTGTGGGCACATTGGACTGGTTGGATCAAGGTCATTTTCAAAGGTCAAGGTCACACAAAAGCAGATACCATATATATGGAAAAGTGCTTATTTAACAGTTTTGAACAAGTATTGAAGATGTCCCACAATAAGTAACAGGCAAATAGGTTTCAGGTAAAAGCTACTCAAGGTTATTTTTGAAAGTTAAGGTCACTGAGAACATGTATCATATACTAGGGCTGTGTATGAATATACCGGTATCCATCGATATTATTGCGATTCATTAATAAAAATATTGTATCGCGATATGTTTTTTCAATACCGGTATATCGGCAATGATGTTCAGAAACGAGTCCCATATGGGAATTGAGAATGCTCCACCTTTAAATGTTACGTTTAATTATGGTTATGGTTGAAACATTTCTGTGATTGTTTTAAACTAAGACATAAAGTTTTTCTTCCAATAGAGCAATGGAGTTAAGCAAACAGTTGTTTCTTATTTTTCATATATTCTGCATAGAAAATCAATCCATAGTCAATGAAATAGAGAAAAGGTCGTTGATTTTTCTACTTTGAAAATATTGCAATACATATCGCAGTACATTTGCAAATATCGCAATATATCACGATACGAAAATTTCACACCGATATGCAGCCCTATTCATTAACAGGAAAAAGTTCCTTATTTCTTTAGTTTTTGAACAAGTATTGATCATATATCACATGAATAATTAACAAGCAAATTACTTTTAGTCAAAGGTGACTTAAGGTCATTTTGTGAAGGGTCACTTAAAATATATTTATCTTGTATATGAAAATAAACTTCATTTCAACAATATTTCAACAGTTGTTGAACTTTCGTTCTGATATATCTCAAAGCCAAGGTCATTGAGAGAAAGATATACCTTATATAAGGAAAAAGTTCCTTATAAAACAGTTTTTGAACAGGTATTGATCATATGTCACACAAACAAGAAATTGGCAAATGACTTACTGGCGAAGGTCACACAAGGTCATTTTTTTAAAGTTTGAGGTCAATCAACATTTACGTTATATTAATAACCCTTTATCTCGACAGTCATGGTTCATTGTGCAAGTCATTCGTCAAATAACTATTTCATTGGTTAGATGCAATTCGGGGAGTATTCATCAGTTTAACTGATATTCTTGTTTTCTACTAATTTGGTCATGATGTAGATAAGTATTAATTTACCTATACTGATAAGTAAATAATGCCTTGGTGTAAAGACCAATGTTGGAGCTCCAAAAATGGAAAAGAATTGGACCTCTTGTGTTAAAGTGTGCAAGGGATTGGACATTTATGTACATCTGTCATTTCAAATGGTTGTGGGAATGTGGCTTGAATGTAAAATTATCCAAACAAAAAGATTATGGATTTAAACATGGGTTACATTTTTTTCCTTGATAATAGAGACCAAATGCTTCCAAACTTTTCAAATAGATTTATGACCTACACTCGTCATCACAATCAGGCAGGCAGGTGTTGCTGAAGGCTTGGTGTAAAATGCGGTGGAGAGAGGGTGGAGCCTCTTGTCATAAGCGATTGTCAGGGTGGAGCTTTGGAAGTGAAAAATATATCTGTCATTTCAATTTCCTGTATCTATAGGTAGACAGGTTCTGTGCTGTCCAGTAAATCTGAGATAGCAGATAGCAGTACAAAGCCAGTCCAGAAAAATTTACCCCTCTCTGTGTTAAATAGATGAAGGGAGGAACTGTTTGGAATGAAACTAGAATGAGGTTTAAAAATATCCTTTACTAAGGTTCACATGTTGATGTAAAAGTAGAGCATTAAAAGATTTGTCACTGCAGCAAGCAGTAAATTTGATATCAGGCTGATGGCAATATCCTGCTGTGATGGCCTTCTAAACAAGTTACATTTCCTTGTAATTGGGAGGAACATTCTTTTAAGTTCCCATAACTAATTTGATAATTCACCTCAATGAATCAGACAAGTCAGTTTGATTATTCAAAGTCATAATATATACTATAATATATACTATCTTCTGGTGTTTTTGAAATTAACTCAAATAGCTCCACCCAGACAATCTCTTATGACAAGAGACCCCACTCTCTCTCCAATTTGGACATCCAAAATTGGTGGCTACAGTCAGCAGTTTACACCAAGCCAGTACATAATTCTTTTAATAATTCATCAATAGCTGCAAGGAAAATGATCCAGTCATACACTCTATCATAGATTAAGATAAGTCTTGATACAGGAAATTGAAATGACAAATCAAAAATTGGATCATTGCTGAAATTAACTCCAGAAGCACCACCCTTGAGTAGCCCCACCCCTCTCCAATTGTGAGCATTTTACATCATTAACACATAGTACCCTTTCAAAATGATTCAGTCTGGCAAATGTCAGAGATGACATATCACCAACATCTCACCCAAGCAGAAACTCAATTAGATTTGATTAAAATACCTGCAATTTATTTCCATGGCATTTTCTAACAAATTGATTTTTTTTTTCAGCGTTTTATTTTTAGGTACAAATGGTGACACACCGACCTACAAGTGTGTCGTGTGTTGATTCTGTTGAAGCTGATGTGAATGCTGTGCAAGATCGTCCCAGTTTTAAAATACTCCATCATTTTACATTCTTTTTATAATTCGAATTTGCTAGATCTTTGTATTTCAATTTGCTAGATCAGTATGATCTTTTTTTTTTGTATTGAAAAAAATAAAAACCAAAATAATATTAAGATTGATTTTGGTGTACAGTTTTGTTTACCAAGTATGAAAGAGCTTTAAAATGGGTGAACAAAGTTTTATGGAGTCTGTAAATAACCAGGCTATAACCTACTAAAAAAAAACAGCAGCGACATCTATAACATTTGTCATACACATTTAATGTTGATGAATACACAACACAATAGCATGCAGAATTTGATTGTGATAAAATACATCTTGTTTGGCACGTAAGGACACTGTCATCAGGTTCACTATTCCCTGTTTGACAAGAGAGACACAAATAAAAAAAACAACACCTCTTTATTACGGTCTCTTCTCTTGATAGAAATGATAAGATATGAAAGAAACTACACATAACAAACTTGAAAAAAAAAAATCATAAATATAAATGTATTGAAATATCTACATCATACTCAAAAGACCACAAAAATGGAAATGTTTAAGTATATGAAATCTCATAAAAATTAAAAAACCACAGCAAATATATACAAATAATTCAGATGTTTACAAAGCAGATCTTCTACCATATACAAATCAATCTTAATCGTCTCAATATATATAGTTGAAATACCAAGTGGTGATCCCAGATTTACATATTTTCACTTCCTAGTTATATCACATGTATTTGGACTTCAACTTTCTAAACTAATGGCCCATGAACCTGTAAATTTACATATGAACCAGTAAATTTACATCCTGTAATCTCATTTACATTTTATTATGAACTCAACATCTGTCACAGACAGCAAAGAAATGTGTTAAACACCAAAGGTGGAGGCACTATATGCTGTTGCTCACCATCACCAGCTGCCTTAGAAAGCATCTCTCTTAGAATTATATGTATCTCATGTTTCCTGACACACATCATTCAGGTACTCATTTTTAGAATAGATATTGCTTCAAATGTATCAGGAATGTGTGAAAATCCCAGATTGTTTCCTTGTATTGCATATTGTGCATCTACAGGCTATGACTTGACCTTGGTTTAAGATGTAAATTTTTATACATACATCTATTACAAACTGTAATATGGGTTAGAATTACTTATAAAAAAAGAGATCTATGAGTTACAATGTTCACATCAAAAAGAGCACAATTCCGGACTGTAGGCTTCTAAATGAATTTCATGCATAATTACATGTAATATGGGAATATCAGCTGAAGTAATTGGAGGTATTTTAACTGTTTTTGTCAAGAAGTTAAGTGTGTCTCAGTTGTTACATTGCCAAGACTTCTTTAGTTGCATCAAAATTGGTTATATGATGCATACCGGTAATCCTTGCTACTTTTAAAAATTGTCAATATGAAATATTCATGTCTTGACAAATATACATATAAACAGACAATGGACAAATATTCACTTCAGTGTCTGGCACAGATGTACCTGCTAATTAGGTAGTTTGGTACAATGTAAAATTTCCAAACTTGATATCATTCAATCAATGAATACCAGTAAATGTACAAGTTCAGCTGTGTTTAAATTTTCTTGTTCAAAAAAGTCTAAATTTGATTTTTGCATTTATATAATACAAATTCATAATTTATGGAGTTAATACCAGGTAATATATCACTGAATGTTTAAAGGGACATTAGCTGACAACTGATAGGGAATAGATTTCTGCATTGCAATGAATCGTCTATTTTATTAAAATAAAAAAAAAAACACTTCTATGTTAAATCTATAATAAAAGACTGCAGAAAGTACAAGTTTCATGTCATACATAAGGCTGTTTTGGCCATTTTTTTCAATACTGGTAAATCAGCAAACTGGAATTTGACAGCTAAAGCCCCTTTAAGCTAAATTCAATTAATGTATTCCACAAACAGATCTTGGTTACTTTCATCTTGAAGAGGAAAAAGTTGATAGCATCCTCTAATGTTCAGTGAAAATGGTGATCTACAAAATATGTAGTATCATCGAAGTAAATGACTGTGCAACATCAGAATTTGGGTCCACATGTGTAACTCAGAGAAGACATTAATTTTGTGATAAAATTCTCAAGATTTATTTTTGACAAGAGTTACCTTCCCTAATTTTCTTATTAAACAGAATCAATTTCATGTACTCTAATAAAGAAGAGGAAAAATGACAGTGATAAAAAAGAATATTTATATGTAATCACTATATGCTAATTTTATAGAATAAATGTATTGCAGTAGGCTTTTTTAAAAATATCTAATTCTTAATTTTCACATTTTTAAAGATTCTTTTCATTGGTAATGTAACATGGAAAGGAATCACAATGAAATACCCGGTACACAATTTATATGTTTCTAAGTACATAAACTGTATCCACAAAATTAAATCTCGTCAAAACCTTGGCAATCCAAGAAAATCAACCTCATAAATTTACCATTTGGAATTTTTTCATGTAATGAAGTTAAAGTTCATTTCATAACTAGAAAATGAAAACTCATATTAAGGCTTGGGAATGCTGTATAATTAGCTTTTAGCACTGAACAATACAGAGAAAGGAAATTAATAACTTTTGAGATCAAAAGCTAATGGTTTTATTTACCAGTAGTTCTCCTGCAGTAGAACCCGAGACTCTTGCATTTCTCACACAGATGCTGAGGGTGGACCTTACTTTGGTCAGAAACGTCCAATCCATCAGGCTTGTCCAAGGGTCGCTGTAATGTAGACAAGATTTTTTCATTCATACAAACTTCTCCTGCACACAGAGAATTTTTAGTATGTCAATCTGGGGTGGGGGTTATTATTGGGCTTTGGTGGGGTTTTTTACAACTCACTTGCTTCTAGCATTTAATGTTTTAGGATTTTTAATACAAATGAGAGAACTGATACTTGGCCAGTAAAATTGATGGGATTTTTATGACAGGGACTTTACATACTAATCTCTAGGTTGCTGTAATAACTCTGAGAATGTGATTACCTGTTTATGTGGATAGACCATGATGTTGCACTTGATACAGGATTGTCCTGTGTTGGCCCAGCTGTTTCCACTCATCCACTTCCTCTTACACTTAGGACACTTGTACTCGCCAAAACATCTCTTCTTGCCTTGGTAGGGTGTTAGACCTTCCCCCTTTGGTCTGGCCTGGAGATATATTTCAAATTCTTGTATAAATACATCATTTGTGTATACTTATAAAATATGTAGTGCTTCAAGTTCCTATACGCATTCTCCATTAAGGACACATGTGACAAAAAAAAATTATGTGTTAATTGGAGCAAAACGATTGTCCCATCAAAGTTATTAGATTGATTGATTATTTATTGTTTTACGTCCCACTCGAGAATATTTCACTCATATGAAGATGTCACCAATGCCGGTGAAGGGCTGCAAAATTTATGCCTATGCTTGGCACTCAGGGCCTTTGAGCAGGGAGGGATCTTTATCGTGTCACAACTGCTGTGACACGGGGCCTCGGTTTTTCTGGTCTCATCCGAATGACCACCCCATTCATTTGCCTCTTATGACACGCAAGGGGATGCTGGGGACTTATTCTAACCACGGGTCAGGGGTTGAAAATTCCTTAAGCCCCGACGCCCGGACGACTTAATAATTGGTACCTCGGATTGCCCGGGTTTTCCAAAGACAAAACAGTCCCAAGGGCATCACACGGGGCCATTGCTAGCTTCGCACACATAAATATTTCCATAAAATGTTAAAATGATTTTTCTCTTCCAATCTTTTTCTTTGGCTTTTAAAATATCTACAAATATTTTTTAACTGTTTTAGTTTTAGAACTGAAATACATATCCTTGATAGATTGACGTGGTAGTCGAAGCTGCGCTTGATTGAGAATCGTTTAACAGAACAGAAATCAAGGGCGGCTAGAATGATAATGATAATTTTTTGTTGATTACAAAGTCAAGCAAAATGTCCTTACTAACTAATTCACGCCCCCGATGGATCATCTCGTGTTCTCTATGACTTATGAGCCACCGTTAGTGAGGGAATAGAACGACTGGATTTATTTGGGTTATACTGTAATGACCATAATTTACAATTACATGAAAACGGAAAGTGGCTATGAAGAGTGATGCAAGTCTGAGACAGAAGTTTAGAGCAAGAACTACTCCCACCCCCTTTGAAGAAACGATTGAAATATGAAAGGGAAAAGTGGATAACGAAACTTTTATCCTCTGTTGATGAATTTCCTTAGGTAGAATATGGCAAGAATGCTTACTTCAAT
>CAJDSM010024076.1:547-13490 GCA_903981925.1 Ostrea lurida | reverse complement strand
CAGACCCAGGGTTGAAATTTTTTTGAAGCAGACCTAAGCCCTGGGCTTTTTCTATTTTTTTAATCCTAAGCCCGAAAACTTTTTTGCCAAGTCCAAGTTGGTAAAGTATAAACAAAACCAAAATGCTGTATAGGCCTATTCCAGTAGTAACCTCTCATCAGCAGTATTTGCAATACATCATATTGAAGTAAGCATTCTTGCCATATTCTACCTAAGGAAATTCATCAACACCGAAGATAAAAAGTTTCGTATCCACTTTTCCCTTTCATATTCAATCTTTTCAAAGGGGGGTGGGAGTAGTTCTTGCTCTAAACTTTCTGTCTCAGACTTGCATCATCTTCATAGGCCACTTTCCGTTTTCATGTAATTGTAAATATGGTCATTACAGTATAACCCAACATAATCCAGTCGTTCTATCCCTCACTAACGGTGGCTCATAAGTCATAGAGAGAACGGATATCATCGGGGGCTTGAATTATTTCCAGTTAGGTTAGTAAGACATTTTGCTTGACTTTGTAATCAACAAAAAATTATCATTATCATTCTAGCGCTTGACTTCTGTTCTGTTAAACGTCTCTCATCAAGCGCAGCTTCGACTACCAGTCTCAATCTATCAAGGATATGTATTTCAGTTCTAAAACTAAAACAGTTAAAAAAATATTTGTAGATATTTTTAAAAGCAAGAAAAAGATTGGAAGAGAAAAATCATTTTAACATTTTATGGAAAATATTTTTTCAGAAAGAGCTAGCCCGTTGGACTTTTTCTTTGAAAAACGGCAAGCCGAGGTACAATTTATTAAGTCCCGGGCGTCGGCTTAAGAATTTTCAAACCCTGACCCGTGTTAGAATAAGTCCCCAGCATCCCCTTGCGTGCATGAGGCAAATGAATGGGTGGTCATTCGGATGAGACCAGAAAAACCGAGGCCCCGTGTCACAGCGTTGGACACGATAAAGATCCCTCCCTGCTCAAAGGCCCTTGAGGTGCCAAGCATAGGCATAATTTGCAGCCCTTCACCTGATTGGTGACATCTTCAATATGTGAAATATTCTCGAGCTGGGACGTAAACAATATAATATCAATCAATCTAATAATTTGATGGACAATCGTTTTGCTCCAATTAACACCATAATTTTTTTTTGTCCATGTGTCCTTAATGGAGAATGCTGTATAGGAAACTTGAAGCACTACATATTTTATAAGTATACCAACAAATGATGTATTTATACAAGAATTTGAAATATATCTCCAGGCCCAGACCAAAGGGAACGGTCTAACACCCTAACCAAGGCAAGAAGAGATGTTTTGGCGAGTACAAGTGTCGCTAAGGGGTCTAAGTAAATAACAAAATATTAACTTGATTTGCGTTTTCTCATGATACATCTATATCCCAAATTCAATTCAAAATGTCCATGTGTAATCGAGATACAGAGTGGTTTTCAAAGTCCAGGGGACATAACTCTGCCAAAACTATCACCTGAATGTAACGCAAACTCAGCCTGTGCAATCTCATGATGTATGGACATAACTCTGAATGTAACACAAACTCAGCCTGTGCAATCTCGGGATGTATCAACATAACTCTGCCAAAACTTTCACCTGAATGTAACGCAAACTCATCCTGTGCAATCTCATGATGTATCGACATAACTCTGAATGTAACACAAACTCAGCCTGTGCAATCTCGTGATGTATCAACATAACTCTGCCAAAACTTTCACCTGAATGTAACGCAAACTCATCCTGTGCAATCTCATGATGTATCGACATAACTCTGCCAAAACTTTCCCCTGAATGTAACGCAAACTCAGCCTGTGCAATCTCATGATGTATCGACATAACTCTGCCAAAACTTTCACCTGAATGTAACGCAAACTCAGTCTGTGCAATCTCATGATGTATCTATGTCCCAAATTTCAATTCAAAATGTCCATGTATAATTGACATGATGAGCAGAATCTGAATTGTTTTAAATTTTCTAAATTCAAGGGGCACAACTTTGTCAACAAACATACATTTTTGTACAAGTATGGTCCATCCCATTTGCACTACCTGATACTCTATATATATCATAAATGGAAAGGCAAAGATAACAAACAGTGGTCAATCTCGTAAGTCCCAAATATAATACAAAAACAAGAGTTGGGCAAACACGGACCCATGGACCACCAGAGGTGGGATAGGTGCCTAAATACACACTATTATAACTTTGAGAACTTTCACCTATCTTTCTTATATAAAGCCCTACAAAATACACATCTACCAACCATTCTCCTCAAAATACATATATAGCCAAATGAGGTGCAATATGCAATTTTAAAATATCGGTCTCTTCAAACCTTGCAAATTCTTGATCTTTGGAGGATTTCAATGCTAAAGCATGTCATGAACATTGGGTCATGGCTAAAAGAAAGCTTTAAAATTTAATCATCATGTTTCAGATATGCCTCTTAGTTACTTTACATTCTTGAGTACCATATATATCGATTTTATTTCACATGGCTTTTTTTTCACATGGATAGTGATGTATTAATGTCAAGAGACGTATTAACTTTACTGTTTTTAAAAGTCTTCTACCTATAAAATTTTATCCCTAAACTTTTCCAAATGGTTAGCCTTACAAAATTACACATATTAAATATTCTAGCAAAAGTGATTCACAGTATACAGTAGGTACTATGCATACTGTTTTACACAAATCATAGAGCCAAGTATCAGGTCATACAATCTTTACTCTCAGCTTGTTCAAAATCACCCACCCACCCTCTAATTCCATTGATTGCTGTGCAATTTGGGGGGTGTAATGGAGTAGATAAATCATATATTGTATGAATTATGGTGGGAAATCAAGCTCGAGTATTTCTATAAATGTTCTTGTTGATCGAATACATTTTAAGATACATTTTCAGTCTGGCAATGCTACAAAAAATGCATGCGAGATTGATGAGGATCGATCGAGGTATGTGTACTTTGTGATACATTCTAATTCATAATGTATTCTTGTAAAAACAGGGATACTCAAAATTCTACATCATTCCTTTGAACAAAATATTTGTCGAAAAACTCTGCAAGCAGGAGTTGCCATGCTGCAAATTAAAAATTACATTTTATCAGATTCAGAGAAGCTTGCTGGGATCATTGAAACAAAATATTTCCATTTTCTCTTCGGTTTTACTATGATAGATGTAAAATTCCTAGTCTAAATGAAGTTTTTGGGCTGAAATAAGAGAAAATGTACACTCTCCAGGGTTATTGGTACAATATTGGGAATGGGCCCCAACAGACCCTTAAATAAAAACTTTTATTGTGAATTAAATTTGCACAATATATGACAATTTATTTTTAATACCCCCCCCCCCCCCCAAATGAAAAAGAACATTTATTATTCACCATTAAAAGCAACAAGAACATTCTGATGGTGAGCATCAGATAACGGTGATGAAAGGTTTGGTACAAAGGTAACACAGTAACACCGCACTGGGTGAGTTTACAGCTCTATTTCGGTACCAATGATAAGGCACTAACAGCTGATAGTATACATGTGTGTGTGTTAGATACACACACGCCGCTGTGATGAGAAAAACATGGCAACTCATGAATCATACCAGCTAAAAAAAATTATATCAATACAAATATCAAGGCACCTGCTTTGGAATGTATATACAAAGTGTGCACACTAGTTTGGGAAACAGTGGCGTGTTTTGCCACAGTATCAGACTGGTGTTACAATGCTTATTTCTGTTAACAATGTCATTGTAACATCACCTCCCAAGATGAGTAATAATAGCAGTTTAGATTCTATGTAAAGTGCTAGCACATGGCTTAGTCCCGGGCTTAGTACATGTAAATACATGCTACAGGGAAATGTGGCCTACCTGTGGGCAGTCTCTGATGAAGTGTCCCTTGGTGAAGCAGAGATGGCAGAGGTAGGTGCTGGGTGGACGCTTACTGGGTTTTCTGTCAATGGACAGCGAGAGTTCACAAAACTGATCCGCTAAATCGTTAATGTTATCGTAACCAGCAGCAGGCAGGCCGGTAGCATAGGGGTGCTAGAGAGAGAGAAAAAGAAAGTTTACAAACGCATTCTTTCACTTTGCATGCAATCGTAATATCTGCACTGTTGGGGATGGGGTGACCTTTCACCATTCCGATACCACGCTGGGTATGTAGCTGCGTCAGTTTCTTATCTGGACAGCCTGTGGGGTGTAATTCTGAAACTCGATACCATTAATGAAGCTCATCACAGGAGCATCCACAGCGGGGGTATCACTCCCACGGCAATTCTTGATTTAATCTGTCATACTTCATGTTCGCTATTTCTTCAAGAATATGTAACATTCTTTACATTCTAAAAACTTTGAACAAAATAAAAACCATTAATTAAAATAAAACACTTACTGTGTTGTAGCCGTTAATGGGTACCGTGTTCCAATCCTGGCTAAATATAGTTTGGCCATTTTTCAGAAGAGATGTGACGGTGCTGACCGTGTTTACTGTCGAAACGGGGTTGGACCAAGGATCAGTGTACACGCCCTGCCCCCCTTGCACTGCTCCTTGGTCGTTTAGAAATACTCCCCAGTTCATTAACATTTGGGACGGATACTGCTGGTAAGTGTCCATGACTGCCACAGAGAATCACCCTACCACACCGCGTTTTTCTGCTATCAGCTCGACAAGTGATGGATGTTGGGGGAACTCGCAGTCGTGTGCCCTCGATAGGGTGCCAGCTGAGTGCATCTGTCTGTATTTGGGAAAAGGGGCGGACGCTGTTTCCTCGGCTATTTTAAAATGCACGGGAAGGAAGTTGACGTCAAAAACCGTTTTCAAAGTACCGCTGTGCTTTGATGTGGACCGTGAGATTCAAGACGTGGAATTAATATTTTTTATCTAGGGAGAATAATTTATTCGTTTGAATGTTATTTTTCGTACCATTTGAGAAATTTTAAATGATGTAGAGAAGTCTCTATTCTCGTTAGAGAATGGGTCTCTGAAATGGACGTAGTAGCACACGTTGGCTATGCCTGCCTGTCCGTTGTTCTGTGTTTCTTTTCCAAAACGCCTAGCTAGTATACTAGTACCGTGACATGAAACCTACATCGGGCCGAAGGACATCTTAGTGGCAGGTCACTTGGCAAACTTACCAATTTGATTATCAACGATTTCCCCTTAAATTTAGTTTTCAACCTACAATGATCAAATTCTGTTGTGTTTGGAAGGTTTCGCGAAAAAAAAATCAAGGTTATATTTGGCTCGCTGTAGAAAGTTTAAAAATCATGCATATACAGTGTATATAAATTATATATTCTTACGAGGCAGACTTCGTTCAAACGAATTCTGACTTTTAATTTGACATTTCGATATATTGACTACGTTTTTGATCAATTGATAATAATGATTTTCATTCATATGTCGATTTGATATATCAAAGCGAACTAGAAATAAACACACACACACACACACACACACACACACACAGAGTCTTCTGTTGGATACGCAATCTGAGCTTGTTCTGCGTATAATCAGTTTTTGAATCGAGACAGGCTACTTACAAAGAAGTTGTAGTACCATGTGTTTCAACAGTTGCATTAGAATCCGGGGTTTGAATACTGTATTTGCAATTCGCTAATTTGTATTGTCGTTATAACGATTTAGTTTGCCTATGGAAAATATGGCTTAAATGCTGTCTGACGTGTTTCATAGCTTCGCGCTTTTATTCAGTTTGGGAGTGAAATGTCCAGAGTTTACACATCGATAAATTCTTCAAAAGGAATGTTTAATCCGATAAGAGATCTAAGCAAATTACGACCTTCAAAGTAATTGAAAGCAATTACAATTCTCACATGGGTGGGACAGTCATGTCGTTTGGACATATTTTAGTTTCTCCATGCTTTTAATTCTACCTTAGTGGTTCAAGAATACAACCCAGTAAGTTTTTATGCTTTCATTTTCACAAAATTTGCATTACGTACACTTTAATTGCGTAAAGTATGTGTTTGTTTTTAATTAAATGTACATTGGATAATGGATATACGGCAGGGTGCACTATTCACTATTTTGGGGTTGGCAATGCTGTGATTTCCAACGTTCAGATGTTGGCTAATGTCACCCGCTGCTTCCGGTTAGGTGTACCTAATATTCACTATTCAGTATTATGCACATACACACACACCTATACAATATAATATTCATGTAACTACAAAATGCGTACATTGATAAGGTAAAAATAAAGATGCAACATTATGCTAAGATAAGAGAATGTCATCTCCTATTTACAAATGAAAATTCTTTGACAGCATAGTACCACAAATTGCCTAACTAGCATCCATACAAAATTTAGCCGTATAGCTACCCTACCCTGAGCAATATACCGTAATAGTTAGGGCTGTGCGGACCGTGGAGATATCGGCCCGAATAGCTCGGTAATTAGAGATCCGACTAGTAATGCAGGGGTCCCGGGTTCGATCCCTGGTCCAGCCACAGACCCCCTCGTATCTATAATAAACTATACTAGTGACATTGACCACTCCTGGAATTGCAGGTTAAAGTCCTGCCAGGGGCAAAAGAACCTGGGTTATGTCTTCGAGGGCGGAGACAAGTTAAAGGAGGGAGGAATGTAGTTAGCATTGGCGTATCTAGAGCGGGGTGGGGTTACGGGGGTTGCACACCCCACCCCCCCCCCTTTGGTGTTGTAAAAGAGAGAGAGATACAATTTTGCTTTCGTTTCATTTATTTTGTACATAATACACTTTGGCTATGATAACTAAGTTTAGAATTTTGACTATGGGTTTTAATAGATTAAAGCAGAAACTAATACCGGAGGATGACTATAATTCTATTGTTGAATTTTAGTGAAACCTCAACAGCAAAGAGCTATAACAGCGTGCGCTCCGAGTCGATCCAGATCTAAAGAATCTTGAATGGATTTAATGGGGAGGGGGGTGCACCCACCCCCCTTTTGAAAAAAAAAAAAAGGAGAGAGAGAGAGAGAGAGAGAGAGAGAGAGAGAGAACGAGAGAGAGAGAGAGGAGAGAAGAAGAGAGAAGAGAGAGAGAGAGGAGGTATGGTCGAGGGAGGGATGTAATTACGTTTAGGACAGAAATTTAGATTAACACATGAGTCTATTTTCCAAGGGTCAAAGGAAATAAGGCAAAATGCCTGTACTTAGGTATGGTTCTAAAATTTAACAAAAATGATCTAGTGAATACGTCTGAAATGAAGCCGACAACAAGGCTGTAACCAGGAGGGGGTGTTGCACATGGTCTCCCATTTTTAAAATAAAAATGCTAAAAGCGGCCCGTAGACCCAATGAAAATGCTATTAAAAACCTCAGTTTTCGGGGGCTTTGCCCCCTGGACCCCCTACCAGGCCCTGTCCTGGACCTGATGGGAGCTGAAAGCGGCCCCGGACCCAATCAGAGCTAATACTAAAGCCTCTCAGTTTTCGGAAGCTTCGGCGCCTGGACCTGGACCCGCTATGGGAATTTCTGAAAATAAGCGACCTAAGACTTCAATGAAATGCTAAGAACCTTCAGTATTTCGCCCCGACCCCTGCCTAGAAAACCACCCTGAAACCCACTAAGGCTCTATAGCGACAGACTTGCGGCTGTAGTCTTTGTTAACCCCCCGCCCCCCTGGAATTCCTGGTTAGAAGCCTGCGGACAAGTCCTCAGAAACTTTTTTTATAAAAAATCGAAAACAAAAAAACCCCCCCCAAAAAAAATAACCCCCACTTTTAAGCTTTTGGTTGGTCCATATTGGCAAATCTGCCCTGACACTTGTTCAGGACCTGTTTGCGCCGCGGCCCATCTATCCTCGCCTCTGAAGGCTGTCATACTCGTGCTTATTCATTACTGATAACATTCTGCACTGCCCCCTTTAAAAAAATTGATCCGGCCTGTTTGGGCCATAACGACCGAGATATCAGGCCAGGAGTAGTCCTCTTGACATAGTTAAGTGCAGGCGGGGGTTCGGGTCGTTCTCGAGTCCAGCACTCTCCTACTCTCTCCTTACTACCTACAGCAGTATACCTCACTGACTAGGTGAGCCAAGGCTAGAAAAACTAAAGTATGACCAGTGCTCGCTAAGAGATCAAATATCATTTGGCCCCCGCCCCGCCCTCCAAGAAAAAAACCTACAAGCCGTTCATATGGCAAAAATTTGAATAACTGAAATAATAGGTATGTAATACGTTAGGTGTGCAAAAATATGGCAATGAACGTGTTTGCACATTACGTATAATTGCAGTGAGAGGCAAATTGCATGACGTGTAGAGGTAGTAGCAAAATGTGTAAATTAGCATGCTATGCAAAAGTGGACAATGAACGAAAGTAAATTACACATAACAATCTCCTCTAGGTTTGATAATATAACCCCCCCTTTGTACTAGGGAAAACATTATTTGTTGCATTCTTCTTCGCCCTCTTTAATTTTTAACCATGCTGATCATTAAAAACTTTTTTACCATTTTGCCATATTCTTAACTTGGGATTACTGGCACTTTTTACTCTCGGCAAATCAAGAAATCACTTGTAACATCAGAATAATAATGGGATGTTGTCACGAAGATGTGCTGTTGTTAGATTCATCTATGAATTCCTTCCGAAATTTGTGCAAATAGAAATTACATATTGGTTCTTTTCAACGTGAACGCATATGCAATATTGCTTAGTACATAGGGAGTAAATTTTACACACATGCAAATTTACACCCTGGAGGTAAAGGTGGCACATGAAAGGGTTAAATGCGAAATTTTTAATATACAATATAATTCTGAAATCTGACATATTCAATATGGTAAGGATCGATCTCTAAAGAAGACAGAATGAAAGAGATATCATCATTGATTAAACTAGCAATATGTCTGGCACCGGAACACTTGCACAAGTACAAAATAAGGTTGATTAGATTGTATTCATGTCTTGTTTACGTCCCCGTCTTCGAGATATTCACTCATATAGAGCGTTCACAATTAATAGGACTGTGCTCGGCTCTCATGCCTTGAGCAGGGAGGGATCTTTATCGTGCCACTCCTGCTGTGAACGGGACCTCCATTTTTACGTTCCCATCGAGACCGCCCTATAGTCGCCCCCGCTCACGATCATATCGATGTGTACGCGCGGCTTTTGCGTCAAATGCAGTACGCATGGCCGGCGCCCTCTACGACAATGTAAGGGTAATGAGGGCTTATTCTAACCGGAGTCCCACGGGTTCTGCCACAGTCGCTGTGATCCCAGACATAGTGCCATGAGTTCATTGCTCACATCGTCAGCATTGGATCATTCTTATAAGTCTCCTCTTTTAAACTTAATGACCGTGTCTGTAAAAAGTTCATAAGGGTACCCGCACGGCAAAAATCAACTGCCAGGCCAGAGCAGTAACTCCTGAGATATGCTTAGGTTTTTGGAGAGGAAAACATTCGGCCTGCTTTGGTGATATTGCGAGTTTAAATCATCAGCACCTATTATCTGAGTTTCTGGAGGAGAAGGTAACACAAGCAAATGGTCCTTCCCCCGAATGGCTACCTGGTGATTCTGCAAGAACCCGGTGGATCCGGATTAGACTAATGTCTTCAGCCCCTTGCGTGTCGTAAGAGGCGACTAATAGCGAGTCATCGTGTCACAGCAGGTGTGCACGATAAAGATCCATCCCTGACGCCAAAAGCCCTGAGTGCGAGCATAAGCTATGCTTAAATTTGCAGCCTCTTCACCGCATTGGTGACGTCTCCATTATGAGTGAAATACTTCGTGATCGTTTAAAACATAAATAATCAATCAATAATCGTGTCAAGGAGCTCTGTATGACAAATTTGCTTCTTATGGAGATTACCAATCACGGTCTTCGCATTACACAATCAATTATTTTTGGCATGAATACCAGACAATATTTCCTTTACCCTAGCTTCCTTTTTTATAACCCCTCCCGCAAACGATTGTGGGGGGGGTGTTTAATAGAGCCCGTCCGTGGTATCTTGCGATTAGCAGTGAAACATATATTAGATTCTTTTGTCTTTGCATATGAACACGGTGGTCGGTAATACATTAAAAACATTCAATATAGTATGTATAAAGGCTATTTATGTTCTTATCATCAAGCTTGATCTTATTTTTATAATTATACTCGGTAAATCCTGATAGAATATGTTTACACAGATTTTAATGTTATCAAGCATGCTCATTGTTAATGTACATGATTAAGCCACAGTACTTTCTGATTTTTTATTTTTTTATTTTTTTATTTGTATTACAACATTTAAACAATGTTGTAAAACTATACTATTTATTATCAGCAATCATGTATGAATTTATGCCAGAGCCCCTATTTGAATAAATAAATCTATTCTATATATAGGTTCACCCGTCGTCTGTCCGAAGTATTCTGTCCACAACCTCCTATAACGACTTGCAGAATTTTAATAAAACTTAGTGGGACGTTTAATACGTAATAGAGTGGCATATTGTCGGAATTTTTATTGGACATTCATGTAGAAGATATGAACATTTTTCACTTATGTATGCATCAGTGCGTTGTCCGCAACTCCTCCTAGACGACTTGCAGGATTTCAATGAAACTTAGTGGAGAGTTAGAATACATAATGGAGATGTGCATATTGTCAGGAATTTTTTTAGGACAATTTATTTACATGATATAAACATTTTGGGTTAGGCATTTTTTGCAACACGTGCCTCAATGCATTCCCTGCAACTCCTAAACAATAATATACTATGTTACCCATTGACTAGAGAATTTCTGTTTAATCTGAGAAAATTTGTTGTGTTCATCATGTAGTGTGCCCCGCGGGGGTATTAGTCACGAAAGGACAGATCATTGAGCATGGGGCGACAAGTCTAGCTCCTGGCTTATTGGGTCTTGAGCTGCACAACACACCATTCTCACAACGGAAATATAAGACCCAATTTATAAAATAATTTTCACATGCAGGATTGCTTTAGGAGAATTACCTCTTCATATGGTTTCCTCTTGGTCGTTTAACCACTGCAAGACAAGAATCAGATCGGAGTCCCTGGTCCATGTTTGAACGTTATGAAAAGCTGGCTTGGGACTTCTATCCATATGGCCAGCTGGCCCTGGGGTTCTTTAAAATTCAACAACCGGATAAGACTATTGTGGTTCGTTCAGATTGTAAACTTGCGTCAATACTAAACTCCATTTTGAACCTCGAAGCACAAGATTTACAGCACAAGCAAATGTTGAGGGCGCATTGCACAGGCCACAACTCATTCTAATGAAATGGAACAATTCATATTCGGTCCAGAAAGCTGTTTTTTTTCCTACTCTGTCATTAGAATTTGATAATACGCCATATACTGCCTGATAGGGTATCTAGACACGCTTCTATTTATATAAATGGCAAGGGATACACATCGGATACACATCTTTCCTTGTGGCCAAGTTCAGGCGTCGATATTAGTACAACATCTGACATTTCCATCCCTCTTGCGTACTAAAACTGGTGGGGAAGGCCACTCTGGAATGGATGGATCGATTATTTCAGCGTCTAACATTTTCTGTAGGTGTTGTTTTTCTTCTTTAATGAATCCTATAGGAGCTCGTCGCATGCTTTGTTTGACTGAGGGTTTATTTCCTGTTTCAGTTTCAAGTTAAATGGCAGTAAATGTTCCGAGATCGGAATCTTATTTCGTAAACAGGTACTGAATGATAAGGGCCTCCATATTCTGCTATACTAAAATATAGTCTGTTGGAATTCCAATGGGCACGAATTGTGCTCCTTTATTAGCTGACCTATTTTTATATTCTTATGAGGCAGAATTCATTCAAAAGCTTCTACATGAAAAGAAGAAATCTGTAGCGGTGGCCTTTAATACGACATTTCGATATATTGACGACGTTTTATCTATCAATAATAATGAGTCGATTCAATATATCCCAACGATCTAGAAATAAAGGACACCACAGAGTCTTCCATGGCTGCTTCTAGAAAAGTGGTAATATTTATGGAAAATTGAACCAATTAACGCAAACCCACTTCAACGGTATGACAAACGGGAACGATTTGCAGGCTTTCCTCACATCGTCAACATTCCAATATTTATGATTACGAATATTCCATCATTCACCTGCATGATGGGTGTGTATTGGTCTCTCATTACTTTATTTCGATATAATGCACATACTTGTATCTGCGTGATGATCAAGTTTTTGCAATCCGAGGCAGGCTACTTACAGACAAATTGCTGCTAGGGATTTCCAATCAGCGCAACGTTTAAAAGGCAAGCAGCTTATCGTATAATGTCCTATTGCGTCGTTATATGACACAATTTATTTGTCCAATTATTGAGTCAGAATATGCTGTCTTGATGTTGTTTATGAGCCATACCCTGGTGATGTGTAATATGTTAAAGGACCCCTGGGTGATGCGTTTTTTGTACAGACACTGTGGAATTTTGGCTAAAGGTGTTCCACGTTATTACCTGATTCAAGACTATCTGAGGCTCACGGTGGGCTGTGACCGTCAATAAGGGGAATGCTTCTCCTCCTAGACACCTTCGATCCCCTCTGGTGTTCCAGGTGGCCGTGCTTTGCCCAACTCTTGTTTTGTATTCTATTTTTGGACACTTACGAGAATTTAGATAACTGTTGTCGTATATCCTTTGCCTTTACATGGATAGGTCCATTCCACCAATCAATGGGTGCACATAGTCTGGCGAGGAGTGATTGAACTAGATTCCACTAATTACATCGGGGTAACCAGGGTTGTATCTCCAATTATGGCTCCTTTACAGTGTTTAGGGAACAAGACACAACGTTGGATCATCTGCATTTGAGTGAATACACAATTATATAAGTAGTGGCGTGTCGTTAGATGGAACAACAATCTATGAAGACATGTTGGGTGAAAGATGTCCTCGTGCGCGAACTACTGAGTTGCGCGGAGTTGATTCTGGTTCTGAATTATATAGACACGTTA
>CAJDSM010024075.1:0-18123 GCA_903981925.1 Ostrea lurida | reverse complement strand
ATCGTTAATATAATTGCGAACATAAAACCAATGCGAATATTTCCCCCTTTACAGTAGGTGGCTGGGATCTCCAAATCACTTCAACATAACCATGGCATATGAGATATCAGTCTTCGAGATACCGAAGTTCAACTGTAAATGTAGTGGTTTCTGTAATGTTTGTGTATACACTATTATGGCTGTGGAATGACTTACACTGATGTGATTGTAGATACCGTGCCCCCAGCCACATAGATCCACCAGTCTGTAGCAGGCTGCAAGCTTACATCGCAACAGTCTCTCCCCTTTGCAGTAACCAAGGCCTTCAGTTCCTTTTATATCATTGATAGGGATAACTGGGGCAGCTGGAAAATGGAACAAAAATTTCACAAATGTCTGATAGTAATAGGAAGAAATAACTACTGCACATCTATTTAGTGATCCAAGATTCCCCTGACAATATATAAGTATGGTAAAGGTCAGAGGAATCTCAAGAGTTCTTTCTGTTGAAAAAAGAAATCAAGTCTGTAATACATGTGATTAAATTTGTCTTTTTTTTTTTTTAAATAATTAACAAAAAATGTAATGATATGCAAACATAACATAATGACACACATAAATGGTCTCTTAAGAGTGAAGAGCAGGGGAACTTGTGAAGGACGAAAAGCAATTGTTTACATTGTGAATGCAAAACAATACAAAACAATATATACCATGGGAATATTTAGCAATGAATAATTTCCCCCCTGCAAAATAAGGACACTTAGCGGTACATATTGTGAAATACTGTGCAAAAAAATACATACAGGATGATATTGCAAGTACTGGAAATTATGTAGAACTTATATTAGCAGCAATTCAGTTCGTGTCTATATTTTTTTTAAATTTGATGTGAATTCCTGCGTTTTATACATCTTTACAATTATACACTAAAAATAATTCCATTTTTGTTGACTGTCTCAGATGAAGTATGCCTCCGAGCAATAATATCTTGTTCATTTTACATTCATGTGACAATTTCTGATTAATGAAACACCCACAAAGGTAGAGAGAGCAATAAGGATATTTGGGTTTCCATCCTACACACAATATAATGAATCATCAACTACCAAAAAAAACACTGCACCAGAATAAACAATTTAAATGACTAAGAGATACCTCCCTTATTTAGAAGTCGCTGCGTAACAAATTTGTCAGCTTATTAATGCACCTAAATCTTACACTCAATCTGCTGATTCTGTCTCATTCACTGAGATCAATAAACAAACAGAAATACACATTCCAACATGTGCAGTATCTAATTCTGAGAGCTTATGAATTATTCATGAGCAAATCAATAAAATATCAGACAAAACAAGGAATTAGTCTTCCACTTAAGGTAAAAGAATGTCATTGGCTTGCCATGGAAACTAAATCTTCTTAAAGAGAGCACTAACTAGTTAATAAAGGTTCTTTATTACTATTCAATAATCACACCCTACTCCAACTTTCTATTGTTGCTCCATAAACCTTATAAATATAACATTACTCGGATACCATGAACATTAAGACACATTTTAAATGGATTTCACACAAAAAAGTCACACGATGATAAATCAGGATATGACTGTCTTCCTAGGTACATGCATACAGCTGTTTTTGTTCATCTACTTTCAACTTTTCAACCACACAAACGTACAAGATCATAATTTTCCAAAATACATGTAGTTCATTAGCAAAGAAATGAATTTGTAACACCACCTTGAATAACAGACATCAATTCTAGTCTACTGAGGCATTCATTTGTTCCTTTTTTTTTTATAATAAAGAGCAGACATATATACATGTACATGTAAATTAATGCCAGCAATCCTATCATTCAATCTGTTTTCACTAACACTGATTCTTTACCTGCATAGTTCTGAAGACTTGATGATAGCTATACAAAATCCACTGTCTACACTCAACAAATAAAGCATTGATACATACCCCCTCTGCCTACAAGTCCAGACTGCCCCCTGGAATGAGGCAGCAACAGATCTGTAATTTGTTGGAGAGCCAGGAGACTTGCAGGATGGGGACCAGACTTGATATGTTCCTCTACAACCTCTTCCAGTTCCCGACGAAACGCTTCACTGTTGAGAATCACAGACACCCGACTGCGGTCATTCATCTGGCGGACATCTTCCTTGACCTCCGCTGGACGTCGCATCTGTTTGAGGTATTCTGGGTCATCTGGATCTGTTAATAACAATTTTGGCCATTACTAATCTCAGTTTTACAATTCTAAAAGATAAAATGTCTTGTGTTGAAATTGCACTTCTGCTTGCTGCTCAGATACATGATTTCTGATTTTATTCTCAGAGGCAAAATATATCACTTTTTTGGTGAAAAATTCTATACTGGGAAAAAAAAAAAAAAATTGAATGTGTAAATGTGGATACTGTAAACCAACTTTATTCATGTGCTAGAAAAATGTGCGAGATTTTTTCGAGAACTTCATTGTTGCAAATATTTCTAATCCCAAATCAGTCTGTTATATTACATGGAAAATTGGCCTGGCAATTTCAGTCTTCCATATAACCCCCAACTCCTTATCAATTTGATACCATTCTTTCTTTGCACATAACTTTTGCTTCATCAGCAGTGTTTAGAATTGCTATACTCACAACTTCAACTGCTTAAAATAGTTATCTGATCAGGTTACTGATCTATGAAGATATACCAGCCCAATCAAAGTCTTACTACCTCATGATAATTGACTTTAATAGGCATTTAATCTAATGTAGTAAAGTTCTTTATAGAACACTTTTTAAAGATGATACAAGATTTGACAATGTGTTAAATTAAGATAAGATTAAAAATTCTCATTGAAAATTTTCATTTGCAAAAATTTAGTGATTCTTTATAAACCATAGTTTTGTGAACTACTAAGTTGAAACCATGTACACATTACAATTTCTACATAAACAGCATAACTTTCCAGGTCCAGTGGTTCTGGAGAAAACAAGTATTATATCTGCATTTGCTCCCATCATATGTCCACTATGTATTTCTAAATTTAATCCCCCCCCCCCCTAATTCTAGGGAAAAGACATATCAGACACACGGATGGACATTGCACAAACAGATTAGATGTCGAATACGATATTGATCTATCTGGGTCTTAGGCTCAGGGGAGCTAAATATGACTCATACTATAAGAACCATAGCTCAGCAAGAAAAGTGGCACACGTAGGGGCATGAACATTCACTTGGAGGTGAATATGGTTATCATAATAGAAACTTAATGTTACAATCTCTGAATTTCAAAATCAAGTGTTCTAAATCTAGAATGAGTAATCCTGTTATCACTACAAAATTTGTATCAGTGGGTGTTTTCTGATATTTTTACTTCCATGAACTGGTCATGACCGATTAAAATTTTTCATCTATTTGTTTTAAAATTCAAACTTACATTTTCAATAAAATAATCAGGGCTTATTCATTCTTCATTTGCAAGTATTTTAATCAGAAATTTGCAATAGTAAATTATCCTGAAAAGATAATATATGTATTGATATGAGGAATAAGTCTTGCTTTGTAATTGCTGCATGTGGTTAAGAGAGCACTTGAGTCCAGGACAACAGAGTTACTAGTGTATGAGCATGTTATCAATACATCATTACATGTAACTCGTCTGCATTTGAGGGAGACAAGGGGGGTGAAGAAAGTGATGTGCACTTAGGTGTATCAAATATTTCTTACTTAATCTTAAGAATTATTTTTTTTATATATAGAGTTGTCTCCGACTTTGTTTGATCAATGATTTTTGAAAACTCAGAAATGCAATGCCAATTTAAAAGTAGTTTTTTTAATTTTACAAATAATGAAATTTATAATTGCCAATTAGTAATTAAAAAGTTTATTTGGTTAAAAGTGAAGTACAACAGGATTATTTTTACTATATTTTTTCCCCTTCATGGTTAGAGACAATCACCCTCAATCAGTCCAGGTGTGATTTACTATGCTCATTTACTGTCAAACAAGGCATTACCCATAATAAATACTACATCAGCCATTATTATGTATTGGTGCTACCTTGTCTTTTTACATGGTAAATTGTTTTCTGGCTTGAATTCATTAGCATATATCTATATTCTTTGATATGACGATATGTATACTGTCAAACCTGTCTAATCCACCATGCACAGGGAGACAATTTCTATGTCAGACTGACAGTGTATCAGAATATAGTGTAAAAAACAATGAAAATATGAAATATGGGTCAGAATGCACAGTGAAACAGATTGCATAGATGCCGGATTAGATGCATTATAATTTTAATGTACATACGATTATATTTGTTTTTATAACTGTGCCATGGATGGAACATTTTGATAATTAATAAGGCATTGTCAAATATATATATAGCATATAAAATGTTCTTTGATGTGCCTATAATAGTAATTTTCTAATTAACCTAATTTAAAGTAATTATTTGCCTTCCTGTTTCTCCAGAGAAATGAATTTTATTGATTACTAGCATCATTTTATACATGTGAGTGATATATCAAAGGCAAACAGTTCCACTGCTTGAGTATTCAATATTCTGCATTAATCAACAGCGCCCCATATCATATAGCTAAGTCTGCCACTTCACCCCTCACTGCCTCGGAATCAACTGCCAATAGTCGGACTCCTTGCTGCTTTAACATATGAAATATTTATCATTCCTTCGATATTTTAAAGTGTTTCACAAAACATGCATGTAGTTGACTGTTATACATTGCAAAACCTAGATAGATCAGTGCAAAACCTTTTTTTTTTTAAAAATGTGTTAACTGAAAAACAGATTGTATATCAATATCTTTGGTGACCACTGTTCAGTATGTGCATATGTATATTACTCAGACAGAAGGTAACACAATGTTCCGCATTGTTATAGACGGTTCAGTGGAGGTCCCCTGTGTGTCATTGCCCCGGTGATGTGATTATGTATCATGCTACAAGAAGAAAATCACTGGCTCTACATGCATAAGCCACAGCAGCCCATGCTGGGAAATCTCTTCCACTTCTTCCCCTTATAAATCAATACCTTCCATCCCCTGACAAGGCACCAGCCAGGTAATCTCATCCTTGATGGCCAGGTAATCTTCTCCTTGACATTTGACAAACTAAGGTTTTGGTCAACAGCTAATAATCTCCCACACAACGTACGACATTGGTGATTAATGGAAACAAGAGGACATAAAATATCTGATAACAGATATACATTCTAAGACCCCCTGCTGTTTTAATGTCAGCTAGGGTCAATCTTTATAATTCGTTCCAGGGTGGGGAGAAAAAGAACAACTACTGCAATGATATTTCAGCAGGGTTGTTTTCCAATTACAGGCAAAACAGGGGTGATCATGAACTGTAGGGTTCCAGCTGAGAGCTGGTAATAACAGATGGGAAGAAGATACAACAGGCAAAAACCATCAGCAATCAGTGTTACAACATCAAGCCAGCATTCCATACATAATATCACCTTCATTAGGGATCCTCAGATGTGCCTCTGAGGTGGATCAAAGATTGTACAGAACCCAGTTTATAATGGCATCCTCTTACACCCAATCATGCTACTGCAGTGTTTTAAAAACAACAATTACAGTGCAGTAATGCATCATGCTTTCCACTAATTCAAGGAGACAGATGAACAGCTTTCCTTCATGTTACGAGTGGCTTTAAAATGCCAGTTGCATCTCAGGATAAAAGACGGAAAACGAATGTTAATTGCTCTTAGTGACAAAATAACATGGTTCACATCAAACACAGCTACCAAATGATTAGGAATAAGGACATGTATTTAACAAAAGTCAAGTTATAAAGAAATGTCAGAGTGACTTGTGCCTGGGAAATAAAAATCTTATCTGGAATATCAAATTAACTTTTCACATAAACAAGGTATTCAGCAGCTCTCAATGCATGGATGGCTGCTATCATTTCAAAACAACACACCCAAACTACCTCTATGCATTTTAAAGAAGTATGAGTGCAATGCAGTGTACAGGTAATTTTCTATAGGCCTATGAATGATGAAGGAAACATGGGATGTAGATATCCCCATATACTTGATAAACAAATTAAAAGCAAGTTTCCTCATTATCTTTCATTCTGACACGTCCCCTTGCCCGCATTATTACAGTCTACCTGAGACCTATTTGTGTGTATTCTCTAAATTCCACTAAACATTGTTTAGAATCACTTTACGGATACCTATTTGAAATAGTACTCCAATTAAATCATGAACGTATCTTATTACAATTCACACACCCTAATAAAAATATCCTAAAGCAGTAACAATTTTCTGATGAAGTAGGTCAATAGCTTCCAAGTTCTGAAGAGACCGTGTTCACTGTTAGCACCGCAATCTCTAGTTTTATCTGCATTTCTTCCAATACCTGTCACCTGTCCCTCAGTAAAAAATACCTGCCATTTCCCAGATAAAGATGGCGTTTTACAGACATATTCACCCCATTGTCATTCTGAATGCAAATTATAGTATTTTGTTTCTAAATGAATTTGAGCATTAAAAAGTCAAATAGTTGTGTGTATATATATACATAAATGTACACAGAAATTCAGACTAGGCCACATTCTGTTATGGTCTGAAACATCAGTTTCATTGGTTTGAAGCCTGATGACACTTTATCTAGTGACAGTGAATCTTGACACTGACAAAATTCCTATAGTATTTGGTTACTATATAAATGGGCACTATTACAGTTTGGCCTTAGTATTCTGCACCTCAAAAGATTTAAGACATTCAGAACACATGACGGCTCGCTAACCTACCACACTATCTAGATACTGTTACTGGATTACAAATCAAAGTCGCATGCATACACCAGATTAAGCATAGTATGATGTCGAGTTACCTATGGTGTCTATATATTTCCCAGAACTAGGTCCATTCATATGTGCTGTACCGTTAGACATCTTCCTGGCTCAGCACCTGTCAAAACAAACGTGATATGATACACTACACATGGTCAAAGACTGCAATCAAAGATAAGTGAGGAATGTATTTACTTGTACATGTACGTTATATACACATCTACCTTAATCACAGCTAGTCNTAAGTGAGGAATGTATTTACTTGTACATGTATGTTATATCTACCTTAATCACAGCTGGTAAAAACTTTTACACATACATGTGTGATATTAAACTTCATTTCATACTAACATAATCTACTAAAATTACAGTGCAGTCTGCTATCAGCAAAATAATAATTCCATTGGCAAGCCATTTTACTCCACCCTCAAGTGTAGTGAGATCATGAAACACTATTTGGGGACATAAAATGATAAAACAAGATAAACACTCAAGAAGGTACTTGTTCACATTACATAATACACACATTCTATACAACACACACACCAGGGACTAAAATTAGCAGTCTCCCAGTCACCAATGGCACCAGATTTTATTTCTGTACAACCAAATTCTATAATCTGGTTACCCATGTAGCAATCAAAATTTCAATGTCTTGATTGCATTACTCAGTTCGAACAATTGACACACAACACACAATTCCATGAGGCCAAATGATTATTTCTGCAGGATCACTTGTGAAAATTAAACATTAAAAAATAAGTCCAACTCAATATTTTTTTTCCCTTTTAGGACTACTGTAAATCCATTTCTATTTAGCTATACTATATCTTATTCTAATCAAGTTGTTCAATGTACAACTAACATGTAACAGTTGATGAGAGAATGGCACTTTCACAACTCAGACTGTTATCTTTTAAATTGCAAAATTCTTTAGAGAGGCCAGAGGTCAAAAATGCTCAGAATAATAAGAAATATGAATTGATAAGAAATCAAATTTACAGGTCTATAAAATGACACTGGCAATGATATGATCTGTACCTTGAGTCAAATATAGTGTTTTTGACACTTTATCTTTTGTTACTGGTAATGAAACTTACCAAATTGATAGCATCCCTGCACAGTCGATTGTTTTACACTTTTGAAATGTTTTGTGTATTAGATTGAAATCGAACCTTAATTAAACATTTGAAACAAATTTGAGTCAAAAATTTTCATTTTGGACAAGTGAAAAGTCAAGTTTGGATGCCAAAATGGGTAAGTGTGATAGAGAGTGGATGACGTCTATCTCTTTCTCTGTCATTAAAAACAAATGGATCAATTGAAACATTGACATGAAATATATGTGATATTTTACAGACAACCAAATATCATTTATTTGAAAGTAATTAGGCGCTGAGGTGGCTACCACATGAAAACCCCACCACACACACATATTCACAATGATTTCACTCTACATGTCAATGAAAGAGCTCATAAATACAATTGGACAACCATTTCCATTTCTATAAAAGCAATCAATGACACTGTGGCTACATAATAGCCCAAAATGTAAATGTTTGTCTGCTGAAGTTCATTAGATTCACTAAAGAGAAATCCGAGCTAGAAAATGATGAAGAGCTTAGGGGCGAGATCAGAAGATCGATGTCAGATAAAAATCCTAATAGGGGAAAGGAAAGGGGATGTGTGTGTGTTAGTGTTAGAAACTCCCGTAAGTTTCTGTCATCCAACATCAATTGACATTAATTCCACAAATGATTTTGGTGGCATAAATATTTTTAAATATGCCTGATCTGTGTCAGTAAAGTGTTTGTTTGCTGCAGTAAAACAGCTATCACATTGTTTACTATAAACATGCTGATCGATATTTATAATCGTATGTTTTTAATTGTTCATCTGTTAGTTTCAACATTCATCATATTTAGTTTCAATGGGGAGCTTTGTGAAAACCACATTTTTGTTAGACATTTAACTTTTGGTATTGCCCTTGATAGGTTTTCAGTCTCAATCACTGTGAAACTAAGAGTCAAAACTGTCCATAAAATAGCACACATGGATCAGTGAAATAAACAAAACACTGACCATATATCCAGGTTTGGCATTGAATGCATCTAAACACAATTCATAAAATGTCTACAGACAATTCATGAAATGTTCAAGGACATTGCACTTGTGAACTACTAAATTTAATTTTGGTTATATACATCTTAGCAAAGAACATTGTATAAGCCTGTATACATGTATTTCTATGCATATAAGTTATTGCCCTGAGACACTATTTTTCCCAGAAAACAGAGTATGATTGTAAAACTCCAAAAGACACTAATATCACTTGAAGTCCTCACTGCTTTTTATCATTCACTGCACTTGGGTCAAAAATTAACCTAATAAATCTACATGTATTGTCAACCTTTTTCCATAGTTCACAACTTCACAGACACAAAACGGCTATTGGGTCAGCATTAACCAAGCACCTGACAGGTAAACAGGTAAATACAAACTACACCTTGTAAATTACCATCACTGCTGTCACATACACATACCTGTACCAATAAGTCTACCATAGTTCATAAACTCAAAACAAGATACTTCCATGTCATAATTTTTTGCCATGGATCAATCAACTGCCATTAATCCGATGTGATACAGTGGCCTTCCTTCTCTTTGACTGAATCATTATTAATCTCTGAATGATCAACAGAAGGGTTCATTTAAATGATCAACACATATAACGCATCAGACTGCTATAATACCCTCACAAACACGCAACAAGATGCTTGCTCTATTATAGCTCCAACCACTTCATTACAAATCAATATGTTTTTAAAATTAGTGACTCATGCTGTCTCTCTTGTAACCTACAACATCACTTGCAAAAACATTGCAATCCATTTTCAGTATTGTGGTTAAAATCACACATTTGAAAGGCTTTAATCATAATGAAATGTCTTTTGTATAGACAATTACTGACAATGTTCAATTGATCGTGAAATACTCTGAAAATGATTAGTACGATCATGCCACAGCTGCCATAGGAGACATAACATTTGGCTTGCAATACTGACATAATGCACACACACATACACGTACTGTTCACACTGAAGCAGTACACCGGTAAAGCAGTGCTGTATATAACTGTCTACCTTAGATAACAACAGCTCCACAATCACAGTGCATCTGATGGATATTACCCACACACTACAGAAATGTGTCAATGAAGAAAGCTCACACACACAGAGAAACCTCAGTTATGTCCCCTACCAAAACTCCTCCCTCAGCGCCAAACACAAAACACGAACCCCCTCCCAAGCAGTCAGGGTCCAATTCCAACAGATAACAGTGAGCAAACCAGCATCCTCCCTCCAGACAGCGCTTACACAGTGTAGATTCATGACCTCAATCTAATTACAGACATCCCAGGAATGCACCAACTAAACACTATAGATCAGAATGCTGACTATCATGAGAATCTTCACATACACTGGTACACAGGCTTTGCCTAATCTCTGGCAACGACTCGCCAGTTCCAAAGAGAGCTAAATGTCAAGTAGGCTGAGATTTACTAATGATTTTTTTAAATTGCACAAATTATAAGCAACAGTTCATTAAAATGCACTTAAATACCTTTCCAAATAACATGTCAAGTCAACTTACATGCAAGTACACTGTAATTTTAAACTGCATGGCTAAAACATTTGACAGAGTATAATAATAGATTGTTATGTTCATTTGTGAATTCACATGCATGATAGAGGAGCAGGGAATGGCTGATAAGATCCTGTGTTAACTCCATCTGCAGAACTCATTTTCTATTAGCCTTTACTATCACACAACAAAGGCAAACACCTTCGGATAAAATAAACAGAACTGTGCTTCTGACACCTGATAAATGGTGAAATAATCACTGACTTTTGCCACCATTGGCTACAAAACTCAAAACTCCTTTTCTTTCCTGGCAGTTAAGTATTCAATTCACTCAGTCCATCTACAGAACCCTCCAAAAGATACCAAACATTCAATAAGAACCGGCGGGCGACCAAAACAGCAATTTGTCACAAGCTCAATTCTACAAAGGTACAAGTTCAATTACTCTTTGGCAATTTCAACTACTTAATATTTCATGTTTATCAATTTAACAGAAAGAAAGCCCTGCAGACAATATGCCCCCTCAATAAAAAGACATTTTACAGCTTCTCAAAAGGTATTGATTTTGGGCTATTTAGGTCAACCTTTTATTCACCTTAGATATAGGTATAATGTCTGAAAACAGAAGAAAAGAAACCAAAGGTGTAAAATGTGTCACAATCATAAACTATCCAACTATTAAAGTGTCATGGTCAACATCTTATATGAACTGCCTTGGATTGACAGTAACTGTTGCAGTTCAATGACTGCAAGAACACCAGAAAGTAATAATCAAACAAACAAAAAATATTAGAAATCATAAATACACAATTTATGAAATGTATTCAGTGACATCAATTAAAGAGAGCAAGGCAGCTAACTGAACTACTAATAACTTACCAACAGAATATTTGACAAATCTGTAACTCTCTATTTCAACTGCTGACTTCTTCACTTATCGGAACATGACCTACAAAAGAAAATTGTGCATCACATATCAGCACTTTGTAACGCAGTTGTACTACTACAAGGCAATTATAATTGAAGCAATTCTATATTGTATAATAATACATGAATTGTGTATAAACTTACATCATAAGAAACTTCCCTTTTCCCCCATCAAGTAACTAATGGTGTGTCACACTTAAATACTTGAATATCTGAACAGCATATCCTCATGCCTAGCTTTCAACAGTTAGTTCACAGATTGCATGCGGCGTGACAAAGTCACTGCGTTCAACAGTTGACAGGATTAGGATAAAATCTAATCCCAACTTTAAATAAAAGAAACAAGACAATATTCTGCATTACAGACATTTTAAATCAGTCAATGCAGCATGTGAAATATACCAGATCTAAAATTTGTATTTACTACAACCTTGATTTCATGCAAGTTGCTTTATTTATTCAGGAACACACCGAGCCCTAACCTCAAATCAATCAAGTTTTCCGCCAGCCCAACATACTAGCTAATGTAACAGTATTGTTGGTCATTACACAAACAAGTTTTGAGGGAATATATATATACATTCATGCAAGCAGAGCTCTGTAATCAATAAATTCAGATGGATCATACATTCCACAAAGGAGCAAACAGGTAAAGAAACCCCTGTCTAAGCCTACGACTCATCATCGTTACAGTCTCTCACTTATCCCCCCCCCCCCCCCCCCCCCTCTCCATCTCTGACATCCCGATACACTTATCGTAAGCTGTATTGCTCTGTGAACTTCTATTGACACCAGAAGAGTTTGTTTTGAGATGAAACATGTGCTGTTTATTTGTAAAAGGGCGTATAACATTTATATCACCCAAATGAAAGAGTTTACAAACGCTCGTCTGAATCAAAATTTGTATTTCTCATGTTCAATGTCACGAAAGTGCATTTGCTGTTTCATGTATATAACTAACTATTAAGCTATTAAGTGTAGTTAAAGTACTAGATCTCAAATTTATTTCATCACTACTTCTCATAAAGTACTGACAATTTTAACAGCCAACTCCCCCATTCCAATTACTACACTCCCCACTTACAACACTTATCATGTAATACATTCATGTGCAAAATAACTTGAACTTAATAAAATTACACTATTAGTAAAATTCTCAAGTACATTTAGGATGTATTGCTTCTCTTTTTCCATTGATAAAGAATGCATGTCATGATTGTCCCCTTGTTCCTCGAAGGAAAAGATATATATTAAATGTTCTTATTCTGTGAGTGAAAAAATATATGACTATGATAATGCAGCCTCAAGCAAATGACCATTGAATGTTCAAGTCTTTATAATTTTGACAATGTGGTTATGTGGGTCATTATTTTACTACTAGTAAAAATAGTGGACATTCAGACATCTTTCCCACTGCTTAGTGCAAAGTAATCAGATACTCATAAATTTCTTGAAATTCATTTCTAAACATGATCCCTGCAATTAAGAAATATGCTATCCATATTATGTCTTGTGCTAAAAGGATGCTGTGGACCCTAAGAAATTATTAAATCCAAATTCATTGAAGGCATTGTAATTGAAAGTAAATTACATTATAAAGTAATTGAACCCATTCCAATTCACATCATTGGAATATAAGGGGAATCAAAATCAATATGCTCATTTCACTCATAAACTTTGTGATGTTAATAAAGGTATGACACATGGATGAGAAAATTGAAACTCTTTACCATTCAGCTGTACTCTAGGAATATGTATTTGTATCAAGGAACATCAGATTTAAGTACATTGTCTGACTGATATCTATTTACACAAAAAAAAAAACCCAAAAAAAAACAACAACAAAAAAAACCTTCAGTAAACTTGACTAGATTTTGAGCCTTTGTCTCAATCAGTACTAATACATATTCATTTCATTCCTCAGCACACACTAGAGCGGTAGACGGTACTACTACAACGATTTGACAATAAATTGGTCAGATTTCATGTAAACACAATCACCTTTGTCCTTCATATAAATGTCACCAATGACAGCTAAATTGTGCAGGTCTCCAAGTGCTTTCCTCAATTAGCTGAACAACCTTTATACGTGTATCCACTTGCTGCATAATTTTGTATTTTGGTAATCTAAACGATTCGAAAAGTACATTTTTGACTTTACACAAGAACCCCCCACTGATGTTTGATTTCTGAGCACACCCAGTCTTGTATCCAACAGCTCTCGGGCAGATTTGCTCGCCTCAGCATATTCTGAGTGCCAGTATCACAGAGCCAAAAGCTTAATACTCCCAGTCTGAATAAGTCTGATTCACTCTCGTAAACACTTCCAAGTATAATATATGTATGTCTTACTAAAACATAACTTTGAAGAAAGTTTGATGCCAAAAAGCACTCAATATTTCCTGTAAATATTTTGGGGTAAATATGCCCTCCATTTGATAAAGATGTAACTGTCAAAACATGGGTTTCAAAAAACCCAGATCCTACCCCTCCCCAAAACCCAGAAACATTCAAGTCACCTTACCAGCAAAGAGAGGTTAAGAATTCTTGGTAAAGTTTATTGTGATTTGTTATTGTACATAGTTTCATTTAGGGGAGGGCAAATACATATATACTAACATAGAATTGCCTCAATTTCTAACTTTTATTTCCCAGATCATAAATAAATCATGTAGCTCTCAATAGTTATAAATGTTGTTCAAATGTCCAGTTTTCTGGTTACTACCACACAAAATAATACAGAGCGTAGTGATAGAGTGGACCCTTGGTCTTCAGGCATCAAATTTATGTTGTCTGGGACTTTTATGTACATTCATTTTTATAAGTTAATAGATTTCTGCTAAAACAAATTGACATGTCTACTTTTAGGGAATAAATTAGATGGGTGATGTTTAGTGATGTTATCCATTTTACCAGCTAATGCGATTCGAAACACTTTGTCAAAGAATCTATTCATATAGAATACAGTACAATACCACTATAATGTTTCCCATTTTATCAGAGCATGAATTTGAGAGTTATTCTTTTAAAAAATTTGTAAATAAGTTTTGACATTTTTTGCAAAAGTGTCAAGTATCCCACTAAAGGCATCTACTCCATCTTCATTCACAACTCTAATTCAGTCATCCATGCAGATCAAGTCCGATAAAATCAGTTTGGTTGTTAACTCAAGCAAGGTTAGGAAAACATTTAAACTTTTTTTTTTTACTTTAAATTTATAAATCTACCATATAAACAAACACTGCAGGTAATTTAAAGGCACAACAGACCCCTATTCATTTTACGTAACATTTACACAATTTACAGTAAATGAAATACCTGGACTCTCTCCATAAAGATTTGGTTATAGACTTTTTCATTAACAGAGAGCTTTCAATAGAAATTTCTTAGCTACTGAGAGGTGATGAAGGACCAGGAGATTATCATTAATCAGGAAAAGCTTTTCATCTCATGATCTGTGATAAAAAAAAAAATAATCTTTTCTATTCAGTTTCCAGATTCTTTTATGTTTGAAGATTACAATTGTATGTATGATTTCTCCATTCCTGACCCATGGGGATCCAGGTTGGAATAGGTCCTCAGTACCCTTTGCTTGTAGTAAGAGGCGACTAAATGGGGCGGTCCTTCGGATGAGACTATAAAAACCGAGGCCCCATGTCACGATAAAGATCCCTCCTTTAACTCAAAGGCCACAAGCACCGAGAATAGGCCAAAATTTTACAGCCCTTCACCAGCAGTGGTGACATCTCTGTGTATTACAAGTGAAAAATTCTCAAGTGAGATATACAATTACATACGTAACATATGTAAAATCAACCAATACAATCCATTGAATTTCTGTGAATTTACGTGTATAATGATATCTTGTCTTTGAAATATATTGTCATCTTTCGTGTGTATTTATAGGCACTACTTTAATATATTGTTATAGACACATCGTACATATCAAACTTTTTTGTAATAGATACGCCATTGAAGTGCATGTCTTATGATGATTTAAAATTTTCTATACAACAAACTTTTGCAATTAAGAAGAGATGTTTAATAGATCTATATATATGTATCATTTCATTGTTTCACTTCCTGATTTCTAGCTGTTATTTAAAACCGTTTGTTATGATTCTGTATGGATGCTATAATATAGAATCATACCAGGACCGTTCAAAGTCCTCATCTGACGAATATGTTGCAAAAGCAATCATCATGTCATTAAATTCAGTCGAATGCTGCCATCAGAGTACAGCACTTGTCAGTGTGCACTTATTTTTTTACAGTACAGATGTAAGGAAAAGATGCATTGTTGATCAGATTAATTCTGATTAAATAATGTGTCAGCTATATATCTTTGTGAATTATAGATTCAGAATGATCAATGTGATCCCGGAATGATTCTACAGAAAATGAAGAACAGAATGGTTCTATAAGGTTTCCAAATAATTATCCTGTATATAGTATACTGTATAGACAACATCTTCAATGTTCAGACATTAAAAGAACACTGCTACTAATGCTAATACAATACTGTAACACTAAAAGGGATGATGTTTTTGAGAATAAAAGCCTCACCCCTCAGTATCAGCTTTCAAGCATACCATTTTCTACATCTTAATTTGTAAAGATAGCGTTTCGTGGTGAGTTTACAAACTGATAGCGTGAGCTACTGAAGCAGCGGAACGCTAACAGATAAACAACGTTCCCCACTGAGAAAACTCGACCTTGCTATGCATTCTTACAATTGTTAATATTGCGACCGGTTTTCAGTAAATCTCGTTCGCTTGAAATTACATTTTAAAAAAATTTACATGACAGTAATGAAACAAGTAACTCATCAATCACTGCAATTCAATCGATTGTCTGGCACACAGGAAATTGAACCTGTGGCTAAAAATCGCACACCGCCGTTGCCGACATTATCACACCGTGCTTTTTTTTCACATTAAATACGACTTCTGAATGCAAAAGCATATAAGACTTACCCTCGGAATGATATTGATGAGTTGATATATCTAAATTACTCGAAACATGCAAAGAAATAAGGTACTATCCCTGCCAAAACTGACCCAGAAACAGCTCACAGGCTTCCCCAATTTTCACATCTATAATTAGCTCCCTTGGCTGTTCTATCAATTCACCAAACTCTTTTTCGACCATTCAACGACATCGATATTAATTCTAAGATAAAAATCACACATTTTCCTACTTACACTCATTTAACATTTAAATTCTATTGTAGTTTAACAAGGATATGTTTTTATACCTTAAGTTGTCATTTAGATAATCACAGGTTTATTTCATACAGGAAGTGCACTTATTGTAAAAGCGGAAGTGCATACATTACAAAATGACATCATCCATTTAAATCACAAATAGGGAAAATGTCAAAAAACTATTTAAACATCATATAGGCCTAGTTTACGTTTTGGGGTTGGAAATTGGCAATTTTGCTTGTAAGCTATCTATTGCTGTTGCAAGAAGATTTTTCAGACAAAATCTGTTCGGCACATCAATATTGATATCGATCAGAGTTGGGATTTTCTGCATGGGCCGATTCCTCGTTGATATATATTTTGCCATTTGCTTACATGTAAAATATGGTGTATAAAACGTTGTAATATATTTTATACTAATATGCGAAAAATCTAGCCGCAAAACTAGATCTAGCTTGCTCTCCGAGGAGAAAAAATGTGGGACAACCCCCCCCCCCCGAGACTGCCAGTCTACCGTTCTGCCTGCAGTAGGGCCTAACTAATCTTGATTTATATTTGACAATCGTGATACCTGGTATTTATATACAAAATTAATATTTTAGCTGGCGATCAATTAAGTTTCAAGGTTGAGTAGCCTAATTTAGATCTCTAGGTTTAGAAAATAAATAAATGATAAAAAGAACTCTTTTTTTTCACACACCCCCCCCTTTTTTTTTGATATAGTTGTCTGATTGCATGGAAAATCAAAGTACGGAGAGTAGTGATAGGAGGACATCAAATAAATATTGTATTTTTGGCTTAGTTTGATTGTAGGCTATTCAGAATAAATATAACGTTCCTTACAAAACAGGGAACTCATAATATCATTAGTGTATTTATGTCACTCAAAAGTTTGAATTGTAATATGCAGTGTATTATTTAAACGCCTCTGAAAATAACTCTAACACCAACCCCCCCCCGACAACCCACTAGTCTATATGCGCGTGTAGAATATATATAGCCAGTGGCGGATCCAGGATTTGTCGATAAGGGGGGGGGGTATGCCGTACGTTGTAAAAGAGCCAATAAGCTTCAAGGTCTGGGATAAAGCCAAGTGGGGGCCAGGGGCGAAACCCCCGGAAGTCCTCGGGTTATAAACTTTTAAAGTTAACTTTTAGAGGTTAATTTAGCCATATATTTATACAGTAATAATTAAGTTTGGTCACCAAAAGGGGGGGGGGCGGACCCTGCCCCCCCCCCCTCTAAATCCGCCATGATAGCACTGATAGCCTCTCTAAACGAAATAAAGACGCTGATTGAGGAGAATACCAATAGAAAAAAAACCTGCATTATACTGAAGATCGCACAATAGGCCTATAGGACAAATAGAATCTTCATAAATCTCTAATCCTTTTATGTTTAAATTGCATAATAAAATAATGTTTAAATCAAATTAGATTTTAATGGCCTGGAAACATTGCTTCCAAAACTTATATTTTATTTTTAAACTACTCATATCTATCTTAATAAATGTATTTCAAAGGTA